>ONZH01007885.1:0-62356 GCA_900303285.1 Rhinella marina | reverse complement strand
TTTCTCCCATTAGATGGGACTCCTGGAACTGTAACTAGACATTAATGGTATACACTGTGTGTTCAATCTGCCATAAATACAGTATTTCAGTTGGTAATACCCCTTTAAATTTTATTTTCGGCCCTTGACGTTGGTTCAGTCGGACAATGTGGCCCCCACCCAGAAAACGTTGTGCACCCCTGATCTATACTGAACGTCACTTTTAAAAATACGTAATTTTCCTCTCTTTCTCTCATTTGTCTGGGTTGCAATTAAGCAGACCAAGTCTGCCTAATCTAATAGTTTCCGTGTAATTGCTCCATACTGCACTTCTTTTTCCTCTCTTTCTCTCTCTCCAAACTATTTTTCCGGATAGGTGCCGTATACGGTATTAAACTCAGAAGAATACATACCGTACCGGTTGATGCTAAAGTTTTTCCAAATCCATCCGGCTGTTGTCACCACCACACACGCTAGCCCAGGGGGCACTCCTCTGGCTCTTCCAGGTAAACCTCCTTCCCCCCAGCCTGCCCCCCACCTACAGGCCCTCTCTCCAATTTACCCGGATAGGGGACGTATTAGATATTGTACTGATTTTTTTTTTTGGTTCTTCTTTTAATTGCCTCCTGACCTGTGATAGGCAGAGCATGGACACGTCCCCTTAGCTGCAGTAAAAAAGACACTCCCCTGGCCAGAGCAAGCTCTTTTTCCTTTTCCGTGTTCGAAAAATCCATGAAATATATGGTCCCAAGATAGGGGACGTATACGATTTTAAACTGAGAAGAATCGATACCACACATGCCCCACTAGGAGAATTTGGGGTAATGGTGGGATTAGGCAGCCTCAGAGGCATCCTGCTGTTTCCTGTTTATTTCCGTGGTGTTTCCTTCATTTTCTGAGGTTTCCAGGTTTTCACCCAGCCTTCCCTAGGCAGAGCCTTGGTCAGGGGCTGGCTGGCAAATTTTAGCCTGGGGGGCAAGCACCCAGCACTGGCCCATGTGTAGCAGCCCACCTTAACCTGTTTAACTCCACCTACCATATAAAGGCAGTATAGGTAACTGGGCTTTAAATCATTAAAAGGCGGCAGCAGGTTGTGTTTTCTTGTTGGGATTGTACGTACATGTGCAATCCCGTAGCAACAGCCTGATTATTAGACGGACAAGATTTACCACCTCCAGAGCAGAAGAGACTCAATTGACTAATGGGGTCTTCTCAGGATGCTGCTCCATTACTGGACAAAAAAGTTTGCATGCAGGACTTGTGTCCGGTCTTTTTGACAGAATCTGTGACAGTGGCCCAAAAGCAAATGTGAATATTTGGTATGAGTTCGGAGTATAGCATCAGATGAATGTTTAACAAACAAATACAGAGCATTATACAAGATCACTGCATGAATAAAGCATCAAAACCAAGTTCATCGCATGAATACAGCACCAGAACCAAGCCTAGATGTCAAATACAGCAACAAAATCAACAACAAATATAGCAACAGAACCAAACCAATAAGTCAAATGTGCCCCTTCATGTACAGTGCCTCTTCTATGTGCCCCTTTATGTACAGTGCCTCCTATATGTGCCCCTTTATGTACAGTGCCTCTTCTATGTGCCCCTTTATGTACAGTGCCTCTTCTATGTGCCCCTTTATGTACAGTGCCTCTTCTATGTGCCCCTTTATGTACAGTGTCTCTTATATGTGCCCCTTTATGTACAGTGTCTCTTATATGTGCCCCTTTATGTACAGTGCCTCTTATATGTGCCCCTTTATGTACAGTGCCTCTTATATGTGCCCCTTTATGTACAGTGCCTCTTCTATGTGCCCCTTTATGTACAGTGCCTCTTCTATGTGCCCCTTTATGTACAGTGCCTCTTATATGTGCCCCTTTATGTACAGTGCCTCCTCTATGTGCCCCTTTATGTACAGTGCCTCCTCTATGTGCCCCTTTATGTACAGTGCCTCTTATATGTGCCCCTTTACGTACAGTGCCTCTTCTATGTGCCCCTTTATATACAGTGCCTCTTCTATGTGCCCCTTTATGTACAGTGCCTCCTCTATGTGCCCCTTTATGTACAGTGCCTCTTCTATGTGCCCCTTTATGTACAGTGCCTCTTATATGTGCCCCTTTATGTACAGTGCCTCTTCTATGTGCCCCTTTATGTATAGTGCCTCTTCTATGTGCCCCTTTATGTACAGTGCCTCTTATATGTGCCCCTTTATGTACAGTGCCTCTTCTATGTGCCCCTTTATGTACGGTGCCTCTTCTTTTCCCCCCATTTATGTATAGTGCCTCTTATATGTGCCCCTGAGTACAGTGTATACAAACTGTATAATAATACTCAGTAGAAGCTAGAATGCAGTGGGTAACAGAAGGTGTGACATCACCAGTCACATGTTGCTGATGGTAACGTAGTAAGAGGTATAATAGATGCAGTGTGTACAGATACATAGTATATACAGCAGTGTACTGATATGTGTGGTACTAGGTAAAAATTACACCTTGTATTCCAAATATGAGTACACATGAATATACTATATATCTGTACATAGCGCATCTATTATATCTCACATATCAGTACACTGCTGTGTATAATATATATCTGTACCCACTGCATCTATTATACTTTATAATACATGCAGTATATACAGATATAGTATACACAGCAGTGTACTGATATGTGAGGTAAGAGTTATAATAGATGCACTGCGTAGATATATAGTATATACAGCAGTGTACTGATATGTGAGGTAAGAGTTATAATAGATGCACTGCGTACAGATATATAGTATATACAGCAGTGTACTGATATGTGAGGTAAGAGTTATAATAGATGCAGTGTGTACAGATATATAGTATATACAGCAGTGTACTGATATGTGAGGTAAGAGTTATAATAGATGCAGTGTGTACAGATATATAGTATATACAGCAGTGTACAGATATGTGAGGTAAGAGTTATAATAGATGCAGTGTATACAGATATATAGTATATACTGCAGTGTACTGATATGTGAGGTAAGAGTTATAATAGATGCACTGCGTACAGATATATAGTATATACAGCAGTGTACTGATACCGTATATGTGGTACGAGGTATAAATTACATCTTGTATCTCACATGAGTACACTGCTTTGTATACTGTATACCTGAACAGACTGCATCAGTGATGTAGCAATCAGGGAAGCAGGGGAAGCAACTGCTTCAGGGCCCAAGCTCAGAAGGGGCCCCAAAGCAGTATTGAATCTTTTTATTATATCTACAGGCTTCCCCTGTGTACTGCTGTACTTTATAGAAGAGGATGCCACTTACAGCAGCAGCGCTGGAGCTCCGCCCACCGAAGGTCCTTGATGAGTGGGGACAGAGTACAATTGTTGTATCCTCCTCCTATGGCTGCTCACACTCTGGGATCTGCAGTACTGGCACAGGACTTGCCAGTACTGCTTTTTGTTTTCTATTGGCTGGCAGCTTTCTATGATATCTGCTGCCAGCCAATAGTAGAATGTCATGGGATCAGGCCCCACCCACCAGCAGGAAGCTAGTGTAGAGCAGGCTGGCTGCTTCTGAACACAGAGTTGTATGATGCCTGTCCCCCCCTCCCCATATGTCCTGTTATCTGACCCCCCCATAGTAATTTACTAATTAATCCCTCCACTGCGTGCGTGTATCAGTGCAACCATGTATGTGGTGAGTGCGTGTATAAGTGTTTCTATGAATGTGGTGAATGTGTGTATAAGTGTGTTTATGAATGTGGTGAGTGTATGTATGAGTGCATCCATGTAAGTGGTGAGTGTGTGTTTGAGTGTATTCCATGTATGCAGTGAGCACATGTATGAGTACATGTATGCAGTGAGCACATGTATGAGTATGTACATTAAGTTGGCAGGGTCCCATACAAAAATTTGCTGTGGGGCCCAGTCAGTATTAGCTACGCCCCTGCACTGCATGTATTATACCTTGTAGCTGACATATGAGTACACTGCTTTATATGCTATATATCCGTACACACAGCATCTATTATACCTTGTACCTGATGTATCAGTACTCTGTGTGTATACTATGTGTGAGGTGAGAGGTATAAAAGATGCAATGGGTACAGATATATGTGGACGGTCATATTATGATCACTGTATGAGGTATTGGGGATTGTAGTTAAGGTTATGGTTTTAGGGTTAGGATTGGTATTTACATTAGGGCCAGTATTGGGGTTAGGGGTCAGTATTAGAGTTAGGTGTAGTATTAAGCTAAGGCTACATTCAGACAACCGTAAGGGTTTTGCAGTCCGCAAATTGCAAAATATGTATACTGGCCTTGTGCATTCTGGATTTTGCGGAATGCACAGGGCCAGCCCCATATAGAAATGCCTATTCCTGTCCGCGTTTGCAGACAAGAATAGGACATGTTCTATCTTTTTTTAAGGGGCCGCAGAACTACGAATGTGGACAGCTGTCCACATCTTTTGTGACCCCATTGAAATGCTAAATTGCGGAATGGATGCAGACCCAGAAATACGGTTGTCTGAATGCACCCTTAGGGCCAGCATTAGGATTAGCGGCAGTATTAGTTAGGGGCCTATAATGGGGTTAGGGTCAACATTAGGGTACATTCACACAACCATATTTCCATTCATTTCAAAGGGGCCACAAAAGATGTGGACAGGACACCATGTGCTGTCCACATTCGTAGTTCTGTTCCGCGCCCCACAAAAAAGATAGAGCATGTCCTATTCTTGTCCACAATGGCAGACAAGAATAGACATTTCTATCATAGGGCCGGCCATGTGTTCCACAAAATGTGAAACGCACACAGCCAGTATCCATGTTTTGGGGATCTGCAGACCGCAACACACATATGGTCGTGTGTATGTAGCCTTAGGATTAGGTATCAGTATTAGAGTTAGGGGTTAGTATGGTGTAGAATTAGCATTGGGACCAGTATTAGAGTTAGGGGCCAGTATTAGGCATAGGGGTTAGTAGTGTTAGGCATCAGTACTAGTGGTCGGTATTAGGGGTCAATATTAGTATTAGGAGTCAGGGGCCAGTACTATCATTAGGGCAGTTTGTACTCACCCGTCCCAGTGGTGGCATGGTCCCACAATGCAGACCCCGCCTCTTCTGGTGGGTCTGCTCCTGAGGAACATCGCAGGTGGCGTGATGACGTCATCGCGCCGCCTATGTCACATCAATGTGTCGTGGGAACAGCCGGGCAGGGAACCAATGGTTACCTTGTCCTGCCGGTGCTACTGCAGGCTCAGTTGTATCCGTGTCTAGTGGATGCAGATACAAATGAGTTGAAGGACCACAGTGGCCCTGGACATCAACTGGCCCTGGGGGCATGTGCCCCTCTGCCCCCCTGCCCAGCCAGCTCCTGGCCTTGGTCCCCTGCAAAAAATGCTCGAGTCTCCCATTGACTTCAATGGGGTTCGTTATTCGAAACGAGCACCCGAGCATCGGGAAAAGTTCGACTCGAATAACGAGCACCCGAGCATTTTAGTGCTCGCTCATCTCTAGTTTTCACCGAGAATGGTCCTGTATTTGGCTCCATCCAACTTCCCATCAATTTTAACCATCTTCCCTGACCCTGCCGATGAAAAGCAGGCCCAAACCATGATGCTGCCACCACCATGTTTGACAGTGGGGATGGTGTGTTCATGGTGATGAGCTGTGTTGCTTTTATGCCAAACATATCGTTTTGCATTGTTTCCAAAAAGTTCGATTTTGGTTTCATCTGACCAGAGCACCTTCTTCCACATGTTTGGTGTGTCTCCCAGGTGGCTTGTGGCAAATTGTAAACTAGACTTTTTATGGATATCTTTGAGAAATGGCTTTCTTCTTGCCACTCTTCCATAAAGGCCAGTTTTGTGAAGTGTTCGACTGATTGTTTTCCTACGGACAGACTCTTCCACCTCAGCTGTATATCTCTGCAGTTCATCCAGAGTGATCATGGGCCTCTTGGCTGCATCTCTGATCAGTCTTCTCCTTGTTTGACATGAAAGTTTAGAGGGACGCCCGGGTCTTGGTAGATTTGCAGTGGTCTGATACTCCTTCTATTTCAATATGATCGCTTGCACAGTCCTCCTTGGAATGTTTAAAGCTTGGGAAATCTTTTGGTATCCAAATCTAGCTTTAAACTTCTCCACAACAGTATCATGGACCTGCCTGGTGTGTTCCTTGGTCTTCATGATGCTCTCTGTGCTTTAAACAGAACCCTGAGACTATCACAGAGCAGGTGCATTTATACGGAGACTTGATTACACAGAGGTGTATTCTATTTATCTTCATCAGTCATATAGGACAACACTGGATCATTCAGAGATCCTCAATGAACCTCTGGAGTGAGTTTTCTGAACTGAAAGTAAATGGGACGAATAATTTTGCACGCCCCACTTTTCATTTTTATTATTACAAAAAAAGTTTAAATAATCCAATAAATTTCGTTCCACTTCACAATTGTGACCCACTTGTTGTTGATTCTTCACCAAAAATTTAAAATGTTATATCTTTTAGTTTGAAGCCTGAAATGTGGCAAAAGGTTAAAAAGTTCCAGGGGGCCAAATACTTTCGCAAGGCACTGTATAAGAAAAGGAAATTAAAGAACTAAAATCCATGGAGACATCACCTGTAAGTCAGTGGGTCTGCCCTTCACTGCTTCTTTTAAATGTGTTTTAATTGATTTATTAGGAAATAATGTCACTTTTATTTGATTCGGGGCGGGGGTCACACTTTGCGTGCTCCCCCATATCAGATCCACAGATCTGACCCCCATATCAGACCTCAGATAAAACCCCTCTATCTCAGACCTTAGATCAGACCCCCTTTAGACCTTTATGTCAGACCCCATATCAGACTCCGGTTTCAGACCTCAGATCAGACCCCATTTCAGACCTCAGATAAGAGCCCATATCAGATCCACAGATCAGACCCACAATCTCAGCCTCTATTTCAGAAAACCCCATATCAGACCTCAGGCCAGACCCCCATTAGACCTCTCAGACCCCCAATGTATCAGACCTCAGATCAGATCTACATTAGACATCCATGTCAGATTCCCCAATAGGAGGCAGTGCTGCACATGAGTGCTGTTCTATTCTGTCCTGTTCATTACACCCCAGAAGCGGTGGTGCAGTGCAATTGCCAGTACTATTCAAGTGAATGGAGCGAGTACTTGTAATCACACTGCAACTTTGAGACAGCGCATAGTGTAATGAAGAGGATGCAGTGCTTACATGGAGCGCCGCTTCCTTTTCGGTGATCACCAGGGGTGCCAGGTGTTGGACCCCTGACGATCAGATATTAATGACCTAGACTGAGGATGTGGAGGGCGCCATTTCAGTTTTCACCTCAGGAGGCAGAAAGGCTAGATGCACCCCTGGCCTAATGCAAAGTGTAAGGGGAACAAATTATGTATTGTTTGTTCCCAATTATCTTTGCATATTGTTGGCAACATGTCCCGTTACACAAGGGGATGTGCTGCCAACAAATTACAACCATTTCACTCATTTGTCAAGTGATTTGTGGCAGCTTTGCATGGGCAATTACTTAAATATACTGAAAAAATGCTGGTTTTGTATGACAGCTATGCGATGGAATGAAGACAATTCTGCACAGATGATCTGCTGCAGCAGGTACTTGTCTATACACAAGACACATCACAGTGTCCTGTCATTCCATCAGCTGTTATGTCATCAACAAAAGGGAGAAGCAAAGTGACAAAGAAGAAAACAGTGGCAGAGCTGAAGAATTCATCATTTACAGTGCATTCAAATCAGGCCAGAGATCGTGCCTACATGGGTCAATGGTCAGAATACGAGATATCTGTAAATATACAGATTGCTGCCCTGTTCTGCATACAAGTTTATATAGTATATATTTATTGTGTCTATATATATATATATATATATATATATATACAGTACAGACCAAAAGTTTGGACACACCTATGAAAATTGTAGATTCACACTGAAGGCATCAAAACTATGAATTAACACATGTGGAATTATATACTTAACAAAAAAAGTGTAAAAAAACTGAAAATATGTCTTATATTCTAGGTTCTTCAAAGTAGCCATCTTTTGCTTTGATTATTGCTTTGCACATTCTTGGCATTCTCTTGATGAGCTTCAAGAGGTAGTCACCTGAAATGGTTTTTACTTCACAGGTGTGCCCTGCCAGATTTAGTAAGTGGGATTTCTTGCCTTATAAATGGGGTTGGGACCATGAGTTGTGTTGGGTAGAAGTCAGGTGGATACACAGCTGATAGTCCTACTGAATAGACTGTTAGAATGTGTATTATGGCAAGAAAAAAGCAGCTAAGTAAAGAAAAACGAGTGGCCATCATTACTTTAAGAAATGGAGGTCAGTCAGTCCGAAAAATTGGGAAAACTTTGAAAGTGTCCCCAAGTGCAATCGCAAAAACCATCAAGCGCTACAAAGAAACTGGCTCACATGAGGACTGCCCCAGGAAAGGAAGACCAAGAGTCACCTCTGCTGCAGAGGATAAGTTCATCCGAGTCACCATCCTCAGAAATCGCAGGTTAACAGCAGCTCAGATTAGAGACCAGGTCAATGCCACACAGAGTTCTAGCAGCAGACACATCTCTACAACAACTGTTAAGAGGAGACTGTGTGCAGCAGGCCTTCATGGTAAAATAGCTGCTAGGAAACCACTGCTAAGGACAGGCAACAAGCAGAAGAGACTTGTTTGGGCTAAAGAACACAAGGAATGGACATTAGACCAGTGGAAATCTGTGCTTTGGTCTGATGAGTCCAAATTTGAGATCTTTGGTTCCAACCACCGTGTCTTTGTGCGACGCAGAAAAGGTGAACGGATGGACTCTACATGCCTGGTTCCCACCGTGAAGCAGGAGGAGGAGGAGGTGTGATGGTGTGGGGGTGCTTTTCTGGTGACACTGTTGGGGATTTATTCAAAATTGAAGGCATACTGAACCAGCATGGCTACCACAGCATCTTGCAGTGGCATGCTATTCCATCCGGTTTGCGTTTAGTTGGACGATCATTTATTTATCAACAGGACAATGACCCCAAACACACCTCCAGGCTGTGTAAGGGCTATTTGACCAAGAAGGAGAGTGATGGGGTACTACGCCACATGACCTGACCTCCACAGTCACCAGACCTGAACCCAATCGAGATGGTTTGGGGTGAGCTGGACCGCAGAGTGAAGGCAAAAGGGCCAACAAGTGCTAAGCATCTCTGGGAACTCCTTCAAGACTGTTGGAATACCATTTCAGGTGACTACCTCTTGAAGCTCATCAAGAGAATGCCAGGAGTGTGCAAAGTAGTAATCAAAGCAAAAGGTGGCTACTTTGAATAACCTAGAATATAAGACATATTTTCAGTTGTTTCACACTTTTTTGTTAAGTATATAATTCCACATGTGTTAATTCATAGTTTTGATGCCTTCAGTGTGAATCTACAATTTTCATAGTCATGAAAATACAGAAAACTCTTTGAATGAGAAGGTGTGTCCAAACATTTGGTCTGTACTGTATATATATATATATATATATATATCTATAAAGATCCCGGAAAACCGCCTTAATGTGTATATTATTACTAATAGTGTGTGGTTTTAAATTAATTGCACATCTTTGAAATAAATGATTCACGCAAAGCACATTTTTTACAGACTCTTTTAATTCCACATCTTCCATTAGTTTGATGCCCATGCTAAGAATTATGATATTACCATAAATGTTCCTTTCATTAGAAGAACAGCTAATGGTTCCTGAAACTTCTTAGCATTTGTTGATTAAGGGCATGTTTGGATTTTCTGTGAAGGCGAGGTTAAGCTATCAGAAAAGAAGCGCCACTGAACTTTATGTTCTTTCCAATTATAGATTTTGCGGTCCTATCTCTTATAAGATCATGCTTGACTGAACTCTCCTAATAAGCACATGGGGAGCAAATTACTTTTAACATTTCATACCTGTTCAGCAACACCAGACTCCCTACAGACAAAATCCTGTAAAGTGACAGAAAAATGTATGCGCAGCTTGTCAGCTTAATTTGAGCAAATATTATTCCTTTGATTTAAACAATGGTGTGATTACTTAAATAAGCTTAAAGAGAGTCTGACATCAGCAACATCAGTTTTAATTTGGACAGAATATCTGGTAGGGTGGCCTGCCCATATTATAGTCATTCCTTTGTGTGCCAGAACTAATGCTGAAATCCAGAGAAAAAGTGCATTTATTAAAATGCTAATTATCTGTTTAATTCACCGAGTAGGAGCCCGAGTATCTCAGTGCAACATGGCTCCACTGCTTTCCTCTCCCATACCCTCCAACTCTTGCTTGATTGACAAGCCCAGGCTTCTGCAGGGACATCGGGGGGGATTTATCAAACTGGAGTAAATTAGAACAGGCTTAGTTGCCTAATGCAACCAATCAGACTCCACCTTTCAATTTCCAAAGGAGATGTTAAAAATGAAAGGAGGAATCTGATTGGTTGCTATGGGCAACTCAGGCAGTTCTACTTTACACCAGTTTGATAAATCTCCCCCAGTGTGTCTGGCATTGACTGCCCACTAAATGGCAGCAAAATTTTGAAAATGCTACAGACTTTTATGGAACTCATTGAAACAGTGAAATCTTTAGTACTTCAATGAGTTTGTTGAAAAATAGGGGAGTGGAGTCTAAGGAAGCCCCCTGTTCTTTAGACAGAACTCCTGAAAGAAGGTAAGGACTTTCCCATTCAGATCCCCAGGCTTAGGTTCCCAGAGTATTCACCGAATGGTTAAAGATACGCTGCCGAATATATTAAGGAACAATATAGTGCCTAAGGGTGTACTCATATGGCCACGTCAATTTAGCAGGCTTCTGTGTGCTTCCAGGTCAGTGCAGCTATGCCGCAAAACATAGGACATGTCCTATCTTTGGCCAAAACATATGGATTGCAGACTTATTGAAGTCAATGTGTCCACTCTGCCATGCAGGATGCACATGGCCAATGTCCGCGTTTTGCGGTCCACAAAACAGACAAGACCACGTGAATACACCCTATTCCAGATGGAATGCTCATGGAATAAACAGAGGTCATTACCAGGAAGGTGTAAAGAGCTAGGCAAAGGTCGCAGGGAATCCCTAATATTTAACATTATACTAGAGCTTAGAACAATGTCAGGAAATCCAGCTAGGAAAGGGCCAAATGCTAATCCAAAGAAAGGATGAATTGAAGGTCAGGGCATAGTGGACATTCATAACTAGAAAACAGCTAAGGCTACTTTCACATCTGCATTTTTGCTGGATCCGGCAGGGCTCATCAAAAACGCTTTAAAAATTAGTGTACTGTATAGTGCCAATAATGAAAACCATATAGAAGGACAACGTGGGCGTGCGTAGTGCGCTGCAGCAATTTTCTTTCATGCTAGGCCACGCCTCTAACTCCACCCAAACAAGTGAAGGTATTCTCAGATACATGCCCCTTCCCAGTAATTTGCCTTAGGCTACTTTCACATATGTGGTGGTGATCCTGCAGGCTGTTCTGCAGTATTTGTCCTGCCAATTACCGGCGTTCTTTCCGGATAGTGGCTGGATCAGCGCTGTCCCCTATTATTGTTATTGGGGCTGGCCGTTCTCCCGTTTGTGTCAGGCAAATGCGCTAGTGTGAAAAAAAAGTACCCTAAGGCCCCATTCACACGACCGTATGAATGGGGCCGTATCTATCCACAAAAATGCGGGAATAGATGTGTTCCCATTCAGATCTATGCTATCCTCTAGGCTCTTTTGATGCATGTCCTATACTTGTCCGTGCGCACGGACAAGTATAGACATTTTCAATGGGGCCGCACGTCGTGTGTTCCGAGCGCTGCGGAACACACGCTGGGCGGCCCCCGTATATTTGCGGGTCCGCAGTAATGCGGGTCCGCAAATATACGGTTGTGTGAATGGGGCCTTAGATATATTCCCCTTCATAGTTAGCGCTTCCTCCTCCTACACACAGACTCAAAGACTTGCTCATGCGGCAGGTAATGTGAGTGGGCGTGGGCAATATCAAAAGTATTCCCACGTTATTGATATTAAGGAATTTATTGCAATAACGATATATATTGCGATAAATACCCATTTAGAAGAAATAAAAATAGATATGGCCCTCCTCAGGCTCTCACTCATAATATCTTCATAGTAGTATACAGTGTTAGTAGTAAAAACAGCCATCATAACAATTGTGTATGGATTTATGCAACAGCATCGTGCCTGGACAGCCCCTACAGTACCTTCAGCTTTTAGTAAGTGTAAACAGATTTAATTTATTTTTAAACCAGGCTACGTGGGAGTGCAGCTGCAGTGATACAGTAGAGCACTAGTGGTTAGGAATGGGATCCAGCCCCAAACTATTCACATGTATCAACATCAGAAGTTACAACTGTTCATTAGAGTTGAATGTAATGCCATTATTTAATGTTTTTTGACAGCTGCTGCACCACAGAGGAGCACCTCTCACCCTTCTCCACAACAGTGAGAGAGGACCCCACCTGCCTCTCCAACATCACCAGCTCAACTTCCAGAGGTAGAAGGTAGGTAAAATAAAAAGTGTAATGGGTGGACCTTCCGTCTTCAAAATATAAGCCAAATTTATGTTTTATCTTTTGTAGCTCCAACCGTCAGGGAGGAGTTTTCCCCAGGACCATGGGAAGACCACTCAGTATAGGTGTCCAGTAAGTACAAACCCCAAACTGACCATGTGTGGCCTTCTCAGTGAGCAGTTCATAGAAATAAAAAAAATGGCTCAATACAGATACATGTCACTGAATAACTCATTCCAGTACATATACCAAATATTTAATGACATGCAATTGCTAAAATATTCTCTGATCCAGGTGCTGGTTTGAAAGTTTAGAATTTTTTTCGTGGGACAATCATTTTAAGTCGATCATACCAGTTATATTACTGTTTTCACCCCTACAGATATCCCCACTGACTTTGAAGTGAAGGCAGCCTTACGCCACTTTGAGACCAGGCTCCATGCTGCCTCCCGGCTTATTCGCAGCCTGCAGCTGGAGCTCAGAGAAATGCAGGAGATGATGGTCAGACGTCGGCAAAGGCCGGCGTAACCTTTTTTTTTGTCCTTTCTTTTGTTTATTATTTTATTATTTGTTAAAAGTTGTTATTTATTACTAAAATTATTCTTCTAAAACCTGTGTTTTGATTGTTTTTTTAAACCTTTAACCCCTTCCTGGCATAGTGTGAAGAAGACAGGGGTCTGTTTAGGCCAGAGCCTCCAAAAAGTGTCCAAAGGCCATTTTCCCGGATTAATGAACACAGGGTGTCTGCAGGCCAAAGCATTATTAAATTGTGCACAATCCATTACACGGATTACAGTAAAAGAAAAAGGCTCGGCTTGTTTGGACAACAAACCTGTAAACATTCTACCTTGTAAAGATAGGCAGTGAAAATTGTATATGGGCTTTTCATGGGTGCCACGGCCAGTAGTAGTAGAGGATGGGGTATATCAGCAGAGAGTGATTAGTAAATACAACAAACTGCGGTGGAGTATAACAATCTCTGCTAATGTAACTTGGAGGCGGAGGTAACAACAGCGTAACAATTTTATTTTTTAATACCATTTTTACTTTTGCTATTTATATATATATATATATATATATATATATATATATATACAGTACAGACCAAAGGTTTGGACACACCTTCTCATTCAAAGAGTTTTCTGTATTTTCATGACTATGAAAATTGTAGATTCACACTAAAGGCATCAAAACTATGAATTAACACATGTGGAATTATATACTTAACAAAAAAGTGTGAAACAACTGTAAATATGTCTTATATTCTAGGTTCTTCAAAGTAGCCATCTTTTGCTTTGATTACTGCTTTGCACACTCTTGGCATTCTCTTGATGAGCTTCAAGAGGTTGTCACCTGAAATGGTTTTCACTTCACAGGTGTGCCCTGTCAGGTTTAATAAGTGGGATTTCTTGCCTTATAAATGGGGTTGGGACCATGAGTTGTGTTGGGCAGAAGTCAGGTGGATACACAGCTGATAGTCCTACTGAATAGACTGTTAGAATTTATATTATGGCAAGAAAAAAGCAGCTAAGTAAAGAAAAACGAGTGGCCATCATTACTTTAAGAAATGAAGGTCAGTCAGTCCGAAAAATTGGGAAAACTTTGAAAGTGTCCCCAAGTGCAGTCGCAAAAACCATCAAGCGCTACAAAGAACCTGGCTCACATGAGGACCGCCCCAGGAAAGGAAGACCAAGAGTCACTTCTGCTGCGGAGGATAAGTTCATCCGAGTCACCATCCTCAGAAATCGCAGGTTAACAGCAGCTCAGATTAAAGACCAGGTCAATGCCACACAGAGTTCTAGCAGCAGACACATCTCTACAACAACTGTTAAGAGGAGACTGTGTGCAGCAGGCCTTCATGGTAAAATAGCTGCTAGGAAACCACTGCTAAGGACAGGCAACAAGCAGAAGAGACTTGTTTGGGCTAAAGAACACAAGGAATGGACATTAGACCAGTGGAAATCTGTGCTTTGGTCTGATGAGTCCAAATTTGAGATCTTTGGTTCCAGCCACCGTGTCTTTGTGCAACGCAGAAAAGGTGAACGGATGGACTCTACATGCCTGGTTCCCACCGTGAAACATGGAGGAGGAGGTATGATGGTGTGGGGGTGCTTTGCTGGTGACACTGTTGGGGATTTATTCAAAATTGAAGGCATACTGAATCAGCATGGCTACCACAGCATCTTGCAGCGGCATGCTATTCCATCCGGTTTGAGTTTAGTTGGACCATCATTTATTTATCAACAGGACAATGACCCCAAACACACCTCCAGGCTGTGTAAGGGCTATTTGAACAAGAAGGAGACTGATGGGGTGCTACGCCACATGACCTGGCCTCCACAGTCAACAGACCTGAACCCAATCGAGATGGTTTGAGGTGAGCTGGACCGCAGAGTGAAGGCAAAAGGGCCAACAAGTGCTAAGCATCTCTGGGAACTCCTTCAAGACTGTTGGAATACCATTTCAGGTGACTACCTCTTGAAGCTCATCAAGAGAATGTCAAGAGTGTGCAAAGCAGTAATCAAAGCAAAAGATGGCTACTTTGAAGAACCTAGAATACAAGAAATATTTTCAGTTGTTTCACACTTTTTGTTAAGTATATAATTCCACATGTGTTAATTCATAGTTTTGATGCCTTCAGTGTGAATCTACAATTTTCATAGTCATGAAAATACAGAAAACTCTTTGAATGAGAAGGTGTGTCCAAACTTTTGGTCTGTACTATATATATATATATATATATATATATATATATATATATATTTTTTTTTTTATTTTTTTTATTTTTTTTTTTTTGGGGGGGGGGAAGGCTCCAAAACAAATTTAAGAATACTAAATAGAACTAAGAACGGTGTATAACAACAGCTACTCGCCTGTTAAGTGCTAATGTTGATAACGGAGGCGGAAGTAGATAACAGTTTTTGGATTTTAATAAAATTTAGGGGTTTTGGTTTGGGGAGTTCAGGTTTGCACAGCCCATGACACAAGAGACGTTTGGCCTGCAACTTTATGAGCTGGCTGACAGCAACAGTGGGAAGGCACTTGGACTATTTTGGCCTGCAAGGCCTGATCTAATCATCTGCCTCAGCAAGAGGAGTGTAAAAATCAGAGGTAATCCAGCCTTTATTCATTTTTATAAAGGTGTTTTTTTGGACACTGCCAGGTGAGTTTGGTCCGTTTTGGTGTCACCCCCCCCCCACCCCCAGCGGAGCATGGGGAGTAAATGTGCACCAAATTATGCTAATTTGTTTTAGGGTGGTGGGAAAACACGATAGTATTCACGGATAATTTTTCTGCATTCACAGATCACATTTTGTTTTGGGGCATGTACATAGACGATGTACTGTTACTTTGGGATGACACAATTGAGCACTTTAATGAATTTGTTAGATGTTTAAACACAAATCAAATTGGACTTAAATTCACATCGGAGATTCACACTAATACTATAACTTTCCTGGCCTTGAAGATCTCCGTGGACTCTGGTGGCCACATCCAGACAGAAGTGTTTCGTAAGCCCACTTCCACAAACAATTTGTTACATTGGCAAAGTTGTCATCCTACCTCCCTGAAAAGGGGGATACCCATTGGTCAATACATTAGAGCGAAAAGAAATTGTTCTGAAGAGCCAAACTTTATCAAAGAAAGTAACAACCTATATCATAAGTTTGTGGAGAGAGGGTATCCAAAAAAGGTCTTACATAAAGCTTTTTTTAGGGCAAGCCATGCCAATAGAACGGATCTTTTACATGAAAAACCCAAAACTGTGACAACAGACATTATAAGATGTATTGGTACATATGATGTTCACTGTGTATCAGATACTCAAAAAACATTGGCACATCCTGAGAGCAGACAATGACCTCAGAGATGCAATACCTGAACATGCTAGTATCACACAGCAGAGAGGAAAGAATCTAAAGGATCACAAACAATATTATGTGAAGGACTATATCAACTGTCAGACTAAAGGCATAGTGTACATTGCTCAATGTACATGCCCCAAGATCTATGTCGGTAAGACCATCCAGGAATTCAGGCGACGGATTTCCCAACATATTAGCAGCATAAATACTAAGGCAGACACCCCCATTTCGAGACGCGTAAGACAATATCATGGAGGTGATCCAAAGTGTCTCAGTTTCTGGGGTATATGCAAGAAGACATTGGGTGCCAGAAAGGGTAACCTAGACAAAATATTGTTGCAAGAAGAGACCAGGTGGATTTATAGGCTGGATTGCCTCAGTCCAAAAGGACTTAATGAAGGTTTCACCTTCTCTTCATTTTTATAAGTTAATTTCACTATGTGAGCATAATAATGAGGCACACACCTGATTGAATATTAGATATCAGGTTCTGGTGCATTGATCAATGGTTCTTGTGCTCAGATAGACAATATGGGATTGACATAGGCATACAATAGTGTGGGACAATGATCTATGGAAATGTATTATGTCATAGGAGTACTCTGCATTGATCATATAATATTGTAGTCCGGTTTGTGGACGTATGCTTTTCTGATTGAAAATGTCATATGTACATAAACTTGAGAAGTTACATTCTTAAAGTGAGCTGGAGAGAAAGCATGATACTCTTCACGACTTATAGGACGTTTTCTGTCTTTTTATAGTACTATGTCTATAATTGTGGATCCAAACCACATAAATTGCAGAGTGTATGCTTCTCCAGCTGGTTACTAATACTTCAATGGTCCATTTCTTCTCTGGCTGATACAAGCATCAGGCAGCCCAAGTAATAGATGGGCAAGTGGAGCGCATTTCTCTGAGTACAGCAGGGAGATTTGAGATGCGGTATCCTGCGCATGCGCAGTGTAGACTGGAAGCTCTCCGTTGTGGAGTCTGGTCAGCGCAAACTCTCTGGGGAACCAGGAGGCTCCGATACTTTTACTAAGTTGCAGCGCAGATTGACTTTGCGCAGCATGTCATCTAGATAGCGCTGTTACTGCTGTTCTGTCAAGGGAGCATAGAGATGATGATGCAGAACCTAATTGGGCTGGTGTGAAGTAAGGTAACACCCTATATGTGATCTTCTTGTTTGCCTGTTGGCTGCCTACTCCGTCAATCCTTTGTCTGGAGCATAAATATCTGGCGTGGTGTATATGTCCTCATTGCTGCCCAAACCCCTGAAGAAGCCAGCAGAGGCTGGTGAAACATGTTGGGGGGCAGGTATTAGGTTTTAAAGATCTGCCGAACGTATTTGCTGTCAAGTAATAGAAAAGCAGTAAAGTACAGAGCAAATAGATCACATTAGTCAGTGCAGTGAACTGACATCAGTGCACATTAGTGTATCAGTATCGGATTGGGTTATTGTGCACACCCCACACCGTGATACATTGGTACATTTACCCACACTATATATACGACAGCATACGCTAAGCAGAGGTTTTTAATCTTATGTTAGGCTCACCAAGTTTTACATTTATGTAATAAAGGTTATATTTTAGTGCAAAGTAATTTGTATCTGGAAAAAATCGGTTATTGCCCCTGTGGGTATTTTTGTAAGGACAAGTTCCGGCCACTGTTGTATTCTGGCTGCCCAGAAGTCCAGGGGGTCTGAGAAGAGGCTTTGCGAGTCAGACTGCAGGTAAGCCTGAACCTGTTAGTTGAGGCGTGTGGTCTGGGCCTGTTCACTTGGCTGCGGCTGTTGGGAGGCTGAAAAAAATTGTTGCATCATACTCTTGAGGCTTAACTGGCTGCTGCTGGTTGTGACAGGAGATGGATGACTCTGCCGGACCTCCTTTTCAGAGACGCTGGGAGCAGGCTGAGGCTGGCTGAAAGCTGTGGCCAGGTTACTACATAGCTTCTCCCGGAATGATGCTAATTTCTCCTCCCTTTCCTGGGGAGGAAAACAATCCCCCATGTTGGATTAATACCGCGGGTCCAGAAGCATCGCCAGCTAGTATTCGTCAGTCTGCCTTATTTTTAGGATACGCCTGTGACTCGGTAAGCATGTGAGCATACAGCTCGCAATCCTGGCCAGCGTGCCCGAGGAGCCAGTTCTTTCCATCTCAGCCTCTCTCTGAGACACTTCAGTGTCCCTGAAAGTGTCATTGTCATCCTCCAGCTCCTCCAGCTGTGTCTCCTCTCCTCCTGGTCATCATCAAAATCCTCCTTCTCCCCTCCTCTACCTGAAGCTCCTCATCCTCCTCCTGCACCTCCACGGAACTTTGTTGTTGGGGTTCCCCTACAATGACAGCATGGTGTGCACAGAGATGTCCAGGATTTCCTTCCCCGATTGCTGCCTGCTGCATGAGCGTCAGTGTATTTTCAAGGACAAATATTAGTGAAACAATGTCGTTCACACCACAGCTGTAACGGCTGACCAATTTAGTAGCTTCTTCAAAGGGCGTTAGAACAGTGCAGGCATATTGGACCAGCCTTCACTGACGGAAATCTAAGCCACACCTGCTCCCTATAGTTGAAGATTCTGGCTGCTGCTGGACAAAGTCATCCACTGCTCTACGCTGCTCAAGGAGCCGCTACAACATATGAAGTGTGGAATTCCACCGAGTTGACACGTCACCTATCAACCGGTGTGGCGGAAGACCGTTTTGCCGCTGCCCAGTCCAGCAGAGCGTTGCAGGACACATAAGAGTGTCTCAAATGAGTGCAAAGCTTCCATGACTTTGCCAGCACTGTGTGCAGGCCAGTGTATGTTTTGAGAAATCTCTGCACCACTAGATTTAGGACATGTGCCATACAGGGAGCATGCGTGAATTGACCCAGGTTCAGTGCTGCCACTATATTTGTCCCGTTGTCACTCACGACCTGGCCCACTTCCAGCTGGCGGGGAGACAGCCAGCGTGCTATTTGCTGCTTGATGTAATGCAGCAAGCGCTGGCCTGTGTGGCTACTGTTGCCAAGACAGTTTAAGTCTAAGACAGCGTGGCACGTGGAACCTGGCACATGTGATAGGAAGGAGGGGAGTCAACTCTTTGCCCTGATTCTCCAGCAGGCGGACTGCCCATGGAGGTGGAGGAGGGAGTGGATAAGTGTTGGGTGGTCTGCAATCCTGGCTGGAAAGCGTGTGGAGGTGCCAAAACCAATTGGCCCAGTTGCTGGGGGGTTCCTGCCTCACTGCCACTAAATACATTCAGCCAGTGGACCGTAAAGGACATGTATTGCCCCTGGCCATAAGCACTGCTCCAGGTGTCCATTGTGACGTGCATGGTACTGCAGAGAGACAGCTGTAGGGAGCGTCCTATATTGTCTGCCACGTGCGAGTAAAGGGCAGGGATAGCTTTGTTTGAAAAGTAATGCCGGCTAGAGATCTGCCAGCGCGGCTGAGCGCAAGCCATAATCTCCCTAAAAGTTGTGCAGTCAATTAAATTGTACGGCAGAGACTGCACAGCCAGCAACTTGGTCAGGTGACAATTAAGTTTGTGCACTGTTGGATTACTTGTTGCGTATATTTGCTTCCCGGCCACGCACTCGACGATGAACGACTGACGAATAAGAGAAGGTGGAGAAAAGCACATGGTTGACACCGAGGTGTATGTACTAGTTACGCCCCTGGATGTGGCCTGCCTGACGCAAGGGACCCCGGGAGAAGTAACCAGCTCTTCAGTATTAATGCGCTGCTCTAATCCACCTTGGTAAGACAAATTTGCGGCATGACGCCGCTTCAGATGGTTCCACAGAGCAGTGGTCCCTACATTTGAGGCTTTCCCATGGCTCAATTTCTATTTGCTGAAGTCCCCTGGCAGAGTGGTGAAATACTTCCACACACCCAACGTGCACCCTCCAGAGCTGGCCAAGCTTGTAGCCCTTGCACTTTTAGACCCTGATGCCGGCCCCAACATACTTGGGGTCTCAGTAGTTCCCAAGGCAGGCCTGGCCCTGGGCCTAACTCGCCTCTGCCCTCTGTTGCTGCCACTACCACCGCCCTCCTCCTCGGAGATCAAATCCTCCTCACCAGCCCAATCCGCCTCCCAGGTCCTCCTGTCTAACACATCATCATTAGACTCCCCACCACTTTTTTCTGACTGCAATATAGGCTGTTCCCCACCAACATCCGCTTCCGGGCAGTCCAAACTCTGACTGCTCTCTAAAAAATAATCAGGAGGCTTTCCTCCACATCTGCCGGATTATGCGATGGGGTTCAGTGGCCTTTTATTTGATAAAATGCAGAAGGCACACCACTAGGAGAGGGCATTGAAGGCTGAGAGGTGGTAGAAAATGACGGGCTTTGCTGGAGCGGAATGGTGGAGCAGGAGGAACGCTCTGAGTCTGACCCCTGGCTACATGATACTGTACCAGCAGCTGAAAGCACATCATCCGGCTGTGATTGAGATGAGTGTGCCATCCACTCCACTACCTCATCCACTTTCTCCTCCACTACAATTTTGCGCCTTGGTGGGTTAGCCTGGTGGAACAGTGGCCAACTATTACGAATTCTACCACTAGAAGCTGCGGCTACATGTCCTTTGCCACTGTTGCCCTGTGCCACCTTCTCCTTTTTTTTGGAGCTCGAGGTCTGGCTGGAACTGGAAACCTTTTGCTTTTCCATGCCAGACATTTTCACTTGACTGTGGCCCTGCAGGTCTTTGTCTCTCTCCCTGCCTGATTAATTACTAGCCCTGCACTCGCCCTGCACTCACCCTGCACTAGCCCTGATATCTGTATTATGGATGCCGAGAACAATTACACCACAATTTGAAGACAACAGTTCTCTGTCTTTCAGAACTTCACAGACAGTGCTTCTGCTCGTTTCAGCAGTCGCAGCACAACTGATGCGTCACAGGCTTACCGAGCCTATGGGCCAATCAGAGAAAGCCCTTCCCACTAGGTCAGGTGGCCGCTTTCTTCCCGGGCTTTTTGCCGCCTATTTCCGAACGAATAACGAACATACAGTAAAAGTTTGCTAATTAACTGAATTCGTACACATCAGTGTATAAATTAACTGATACGTAGCATTTGCGTACAATTCATCGGACAAGTACGTAGCGTATGCGTACAAAAGTTTAAGAACCTCCTAGCATCACATGGAACCCCTACAAGTCGATAGCAGAGATTGGCTGTCCAGATCAGATGACCTGGGAATATAAGAATCTGGTCCCGCGTTGCTCGCCTCAGACGCCGCCTGGATGAGATTAGGGATAGAGCTGCTGTCTGTCAGGGATCTGACAGCTGTTGTTAGGGCCTCAATTTAGATTTTGGTTAGGCAGGAATCATCCTCAAAGAACCCAACAGCCCTTCTAAGGGCTACAAGCACCTTTTTTTGGTCTCCTCCTGGCTGCTGGGACTTGTAGTGCAGCTACCGCCATCTTGGCTGCACACTGTGCACAGCGACTGGTGGCAGAAAGGGGACAGCACGTGGTCCACACAGAACCCAAAGAAATTGCCCAAGGTCCTCTCAGTACTCATTTTTGCTGCTGCTGTACCTTGGCTTGCTGGGATCTGTAGTACAGTCTAGGGAATACATTTTTTTCTCAGTTACAGTGGGGCAGTCTACAGTGCAGTGAACAATTCTGTAGTGTGCTGTACAGTAGCCGCAGTCTAAAGAGTACATTTTTTCTCTCAGTTATATATATACTACAGTGCAGTGAACAATTATGTAGTGTGCTGTACAGTAGCCGCATTCTAAACAGTACGTTTTTTCTCTCAGTTATATATACTACAGTGCAGTAAACAATTCTGTAGTGTGCTGTACATTAGCCGCATTCTAAACAGTACATTTTTCTCTCAGTTATATATACAACAGTGCAGTGAACAATTCTGTAGTGTGCTGTACATTAGTCGCAGTCTAGAAAATATGTTTTTTCTCTCAGTTATATATACTACAGTCCAGTGAACAATTATGTAGTGTGCGGCACAGTAGCCGCAGTCTAGAAAATACGTTTTTTTTCTCTCAATTATATATACTATAGTCCAGTGAACAATTCTGTAGTGTGTGGCACAGTAGCCACAGTCTAAAGAGTACATTTTTTCTCTCAGTTATATATACTGCAGTGCAGTGAACAATTATGTGGTGTGCGGAACAGTAGCCACAGTCTAGAAAATACGTTTTTCTCTCAGTTATATATACTACAGTCCAGTGAACAATTATGTAGTGTGAGGCACAGTAGCCGCAGTCTAAAGAGTATGTTTTTTCTCTCAGTTATATATACTACAGTGCAGTGAACACTTCTGTAGTGCGCTGTACAGTAGCCGCAGTATAAAGAGTACGTTTTTTCTCTCAGTTATATATACTACAGTGCAGTGAACAATTCTGTAGTGTGCTGTACTGTACCCGCAGTCTAAAGAGTACGTTTTTTCTCTCATTTATATATACTATAGTCCAGTGAACAATTATTGTTTTGTGTGGCACAGTAGCCACAGTCTAGAAAATACGTTTTTTCTCTCAGTTATATATACTATAATCCAGTGAACAATTATGTGGTGTGCAGCACAGTAGCCTCAGTCTAAAGAGTACGTTTTTTCTCTCAGTTATATATACTATAGTCCAGTGAACAATTATGTGGTGTGCGGCACAGTAGCCGCAGTCTAGAAAATAAGTTTTTTATCTCAGTTATATATACTATAGTCCAGTGAACAATTCTGTAGTGTGTGGCACAGTAGCTGCAGTCTAAAGAGTAAGTTTTTTTCTCTCAGCTATATATACAACAGTGCAGTGAACAATTATGCGGTGTGCGGAACAGTAGCCGCAGTCTAGAAAATACATTTTTTCTCTCAGTTATATATACTACAGTCCAGTGAACAATAATGTAGTGTGTGGCACAGTAGCCGCAGTCTAAAGAGTACATTTTTTCTCCCAGTTATATATACTACAGTGCAGTGAACAATTATGTGTTGTGCGGCACAGTATCCGCAGTCTAGAAAATAAGTTTTTTCTCTCAGTTATATATACTACAGTCCAGTGAACAATTATGTAGTGTGTGGCACAGTAGCCACAGTCTAAAGAGTACGTTTTTTCTCTCAGTTATATATACTACAGTGCAGTGAACAATTCTGTAGTGTGCTGTACAGTAGCCGCAGTCTAAAGAGTACTATAGTCCAGTGAACAATTATGTGGTGTGTGGCACAGTAGCCGCAGTCTAGAAAATAAGTTTTTTCTCTCAGTTATATATGCTATAATGTAATTACAAGCGCCGGAGATGCAAAGCGCTCCCCAGGCGGAGGATCAAAGAGATCCTCTGCCCGGGAAACAGCACGGGCCGGCGCGGTGATGTCATAGCACCGCGCCGGCACTCGTGCACATGCTGCCGATGCGCTCGCTCGCCGGCAGCGCGGGAGCACGGGAGCGAGCGCGACCGGGTTTAAATAACCCGATCGCGCTGCGCTCTTCAGTTGAGCCGTGCCTCCCCAAAGCAGAATCATCCCCTGGACAAACGAGCAGAAGAATCTCCCCCTTGGACGAACGAGCAGAAGAATCTCCCCCTTGGACGACGAGCAACCCCTTAGACAACGAGCAAAACCCCTGGGATTTGGCTGAGTACCCTGGTTCCCCTGAACCACCAATGCTTGTTTAACCCCTTGATTACCCTGCTAGTGCCCCTGTAGCCCAGCAAACCCCTGGCTATATTAACCCCTGCCCTATACCACCAACGCCAGACCCCTGCCTTGCTACCCAGCCCTGACATTAACCCCTTGTGTTCCCCAGTATTTAACCCTTGCCCTACCATTTAACCCCTGCACCTATCCATACCCCTGAACCACCAATCCCTGACCCTACCATAAGCTCCCTTGAATTAAACCCCTGCCCTGCTGCAACCCCTGAACCTCCATCAACCCTATACCATTAACCCCTTCCCTGCCAATACCATATTAACCCCTGATATTTATTGTAAATTAACCCTTTGTTCCCAGGGACAGTAATATAGATAGGTTGGGGAGGGCGGCTATCTATTTGTGTGTATGTGCGTGTAGTTAGTTGTGTGGGTGGACGTATACGGGATTGTGTAGTGTAGCTAGGGTCGGTATTAGTGTAGTACTGTATTGTTAAATAATAAGTCTGTAGGTACTGTATTGTGCAATAAAACCTTTTATTATTTATAATACAGTGAGTAAGGTTATTGTTGTAACGTGTACTTTGAGTCCCTTTTAGGTCGTGTGGAAGGCAGTAGGTATTACGTAGGTATAAATAGGCGGAACTAGCGGAAGCGGGGTTTACGCCTATTTATGAATATTAATTATTGGTACAGCCCAAAATACCAATAATTAATATTCCCTATTACAGTAGTATATATAATTTAAAAAAAAAAACGTATTCTCTAGACTGCGGCTAGTGTACCGCACACCACACAATTTTTCACTGGACTGTATTAAATGTATCTGAGAGAAAAAACGTATTCTCTAGACTGCGGCTAGTGTACCGCACACCACACAATTTTTCACTGGACTGTATTAAATGTATCTGAGAGAAAAAACGTATTCTCTAGACTGCGGCTAGTGTACCGCACACCACACAATTTTTCACTGGACTGTATTAAATGGATCTAAGAGAAAAAACGTATTCTCTAGACTGCGGCTAGTGTACCGCACACCACACAATTTTTCACTGTACTGTAGTATATATAAGTGAGATAAAAAACATATTTTCTAGACTGCGGCTACTGTACCGCTCACCACAGATTTGTTCACTGGACTGTAGTCACCGCCTTGCTGTGTCAAGCTAAATTTTTGGGTGGTTTAGCTACTATCTTAGTCTAACCAAGATAGTATGGGGTTCACCGCCATGCTGTAAACTGCAATCTCAGTCTTAACAAGTCATCCTGGGGTTTACCCGCATGCTGTAAACTGCAATCTCAGTCAAACTTTGTAATTTAGGAGTTCACCACCAAGGAGTGCTAGACTACAATTTTAGCGGGTTCACCTGCAATCTCATTCACAGACTGTCATTCAGGGGTGCACCACCATGCTTTTTTAAACCATTTGTTTCTGAGGGTCACCTCCAGGCTCTCACCCACGATTTTTTGGAGGCTCGCCACTACACTGTCGGCCAAAATTGTCTTGAGGGTCACCGGGGGAATCTCCCCCACAACTTCAAGGAGTGTTACTACCAGGCCCTGGCACACAAACATTGTCTTAAGGGGCACTAAAATGCTCTGCACCCACCCATGTGTGGAGACTAATAAGTGGGTGCAGTGTGCATCTTAGCCTGTCTGGAATTAGGAAAGCTGGGCACTGTGCTTGGAGGTCTTTGTGTCTGCCGTGGACAGGGTGGCTGGGTGGTGGGTGCGTGTTTGCCCGTCTGAGATGGGGAGAGCTGGGCACTGTGCTTGGAGAACTTTGTGTACGCTCTGAACTACTGGGTGGGTGCGGGGAGGGAGACGCTTATGCCTGCGTCCTGGGGCGGGAGATAGGACAGCAGTGCCAGCATGGGCAGTAGTGTCACCCGCAGGCGGTGATGGACCTTTGTTGCACCTAGTTGGGTGCTTTCCTAACATGTGCCAGCGCATGTGCCTTGCCCATCTTGGTCTGGGTCAGCACAATTGTCTTGAGGGTCACCAACAGGCTGTTGCCCAGAATTTGGCATAATGGTACGATTAGGCAGCCTCAGAGGCATCCATGCATGCTGCCCCTGCTGTTTCCTGTCCATTTCCGCGGTGTTTCCATCATTTTCTGAGGTTTCCAGGTTTTCACGCAACCTTCCCTGTGCAGAGCTTTGGTCCCCTGCAAAAAATGCTCGAGTCTCCCATTGACTTCAATGGGGTTCGTTATTCGAAGCGAGCACCCGAGCATCCGGAGAAATTTGACTCGAATAACGAGCACCCGAGCATTTTAGTGATCGCTCATCTCTAATCACAATACCTTTCTAACAAAGCTGGAACCAGCCCTGTACCTCACATGGGTCCAGAGATCTCCACATTCATTGCTCCAATTGCTCTGTTAGATTCTATTCCGGATGGCAGCTCAGGGGGGATGTCCTTTCTGCTGTAGCAGAAGATATTTCTAGTGGTTAAAGTG
Source organism: Rhinella marina (assembly GCA_900303285.1). NCBI lineage: Eukaryota > Metazoa > Chordata > Amphibia > Anura > Bufonidae > Rhinella > Rhinella marina. The sequence goes on along the minus strand of ONZH01007885.1, from coordinate 35,908 downwards.
GTTGTTGATTTAAATTGAGCACCTCTGTGAAGTGGACAAAAAATAAAGAAAAGAACAAACAGCAGGTGTTGCTATACATATGCAGTTTATTGAATAGCTTATTGGCTATGCTAAATTTTTGATTACATGCAATTACAAAAGTATTCAGATGCCCAATTCCACACAGACAAGAAAATGACAGGGAATATACATAAAGAGCCTTATCTGCGTGTATATTTTATGTATGGTATAACTATCCTGCTTTATCTTGGCCTCAGTACAATAGTGCTGTCATTTGCTTATCCAACCTCTGATGATAATGAAGTGGCTCTGCTCATTACTACCTGTCTACACACCAAGGCTAAAAGCTACAGAAAACAGAGTCAGTCTATTGCATCTGCTTTAGTGACCAGTGTAAAAAAATGTAGATGTTTAAAGTTGTTATATATATATATATATATATATATATATATATATATAATTATTTATTATCATATAATTGGTAACAAAAGATAATGACATAAAAAATATTTTTGTTTATAGGATAAAACATAATAAATCAAACATATTTTAATCAAAAGCCTATTCTTCAGCCTACTGATACACCTTCATAGACAAAAGGGACAAACAAGCATTTCAGTTGCCAAAAATCCTGAGCGATGTTGTATCTTTGAAAAAATATTCAAGCATTTTCCTTTAGTGTAAAATTTTCGCATGAAATACATTTTTCTCATAATAAAACACCTGTAACCAAAATGAGTCAGTAATGAAAATTGACATGCATTCAGATATTGAAGATAAATGGAAGCTAGCTTTGATTTTTATTGTGAGTAACGTAGTATTTGAATATCAGATGTTCAGTTTACATTGTCCCTTCATACATTTCATGCTTCTGAAACAATGAAGCGCTATGAATATACAAATATGTATTAAACTACATTTATCGTGCTAAAATGGTGTCAGCCTAGTTACCACCAGTTTAAATTTGCTTTGTGCAACTCAATCACAGGCAGTTGAGCGAATCGAATCCAACTAAGAGGAATTCGATCCGAATTTCAGGATAAATTTGATTTGCTGTGAAGCCGAATTTCCTCATGCTTTGTGGTAGCAAATCGATTTAACCTGAAATAGTGTAAAACAGCAAAAAAAAACCAAACATATTTACCTCCTCCATTTTCTTGCGACGGGCCAGCCGGCGCCATCTTGATTGAAGATCTCGGCCGACTCCCTTGTCACCTTGGGTGACGCTAGATCTTCAAGCAAGATGGCGGCGGTTGGCCGGTCGCGATCGAATGGAGGCAGTAAGTATGATTTCTTTTTTTTTTCCGTTAATTTTACACTATTTTTACTCTCAGATGCCGCAATCATCTATGAACACTGCATCTGAGGAGTACAATGATGGGGAGCGGTGCTATAGCAGTTCCCTGTCATTGCACCTGCTACTTACAAAAAAAATAAAAAATTGACTTGGTGACAAAGTAATTTGTCACAAAGCAAATGTTTTTGTAAAATTCGGCGAAGTGGCCGAATCGAATTTCCAAAACTTTACTCATCTCTAGAGAAGACATTCAGAGCAGCAATAGCATTGATGTAATCACTTCAATATTTGAAACCATGGCCATGAAGCTACACAGAAGCATCGTTTTCAAATCTGAATTTCCATTGACATGCTGAATAGAAACCGAGGGCTGGGCCCACAGGTACAGAGGGTACACAATGCCACACAGATACAAATCGCCACCGTCCTATTAGTACACACAAAACCAGTCCTAATCATATAGGAGCTGAGGCGTAACTACCGGGGGGGCAGGGGGGGGTGATGGCTCCGGGCCTAGTGACTCAGGGGGGCCCAGCAAGGATGACCTTAAAACTATCAGGCGAATATAAGTGAGCGCTTCCATTATGGAAGCGCTCACTTGTATTTAGGGACCCCCATCAGACCTCAGATCAACCCATGTGGCTGGGTGGGCTGATCTGAGGTCTGATGGGGGGCACAATACGCTGATCTGAGGTCTGATGGGGGCACAGTAGACTGATGTGAGGTCTGATGGGGGCACAATACGCTGATCTGAGGTCTGATGGGGGCACAATATGCTGATCTGAGGTCTGATGGGGGCACAATATGCTGATCTGAGGTCTGATGGGGGGCACATTTTGCTGATCTGAGGTCTGATGGGGGCACAATATGCTGATCTGAGGTCTGATGGGGGCACATTCTGCTGATCTGAGGTCTGATGGGGGCACATTCTGCTGATCTGAGGTCTGATGGGGGCACAATACGCTGATCTGAGGTCTGATGGCACAATATGCTTATCTGAGGTCTGATGGCACAATACGCTGATCTGAGGTCTGATGGAGGCACAATACGCTGATCTGAGGTCTGAAGGGGGCACAATACGCTGATCTGAAGTCTGATGGGGGCACAATACGCTGATCTGAGGTCTGATGAAGGCACAATACGCTGATCTGAGGTCTGATGGGGGCACATTAAGCTTATCTGAGGTCTGATGGGGACAGGGGACTGTTAGTTTAGTGATGTAAAAACTGGGGACAGGTTTCCTTTAACATAGGAGTCCCCTTGTTTTTTACTCCTATTACTCCTATATTTTACTGCATTATGTGGTAGAGTATTTAGACTAGGGTATGTAGAAAGTCTATTATACTATACTTAACAGCATAGATGATCTAGCAGTTTATACAGTCATCTTTCTAATGCAATATTATAACCACAACTAGTAGTATGTGCCTGTGAAGTTGGAAACGTGCGTTTGGGAAGCCACTAAGTGGGGGGCCCACTCAAGTATGTTTCACCCCCCCCCCCTGTGCTGAACCTCTAGCTACGCCTCTGTATAGGAGGATAAGTTACTTCACAACAGTGAGGTAAAGAGTTGCCTCATCCTCCTCTCTGCTTTGTTTGTCAGAGATCATGATCCTCAATACAACTGATAAGAACTTTAGCTGAATCTCTGTAGGAATTGAGTTCATGAGCAGATGTGGCTGATGAGCAGCAGCTTTGTATGCTGTCTCCATTACCACAATCTGTCCTGTTCGTCCTCTCTGTCCTTCATGTCTCCTCCTTAACTCCCTTCCCACAGAGATTAGGCTGAAGATCTTATCAGCTGTATTCAGGATCATAAACCCTGACAAGCAGAGAAGAGGATGAGGCAGTTCTTTATCTAAGGCTACTTTCACACTGGCGGCAGGCCTGATCCGGCAGGTGAAGGGTGCTGCCGGATCAGGCCTGCCGCAGTGACATGTGTGGAGCCGGAACCGCGCTCCGGCCCCACACATGTCACACAGTACATACATATACATACACATAAACATACACACACATATAGACATACAAACACACATACATACTTACATGCTCCCCGGCAGGTCTTCGGAGCGTCAGGACGGCTCACACAGGTCACGATTCCCCACAGCGCCCTCTGCTGGGCGCCTGGTGGAATCGTCATCTGACGATTCCACCAGGCGCCCAGCAGAGGGCGCTGTGGGGAATCGTGACCTGTGTGAGCCGTCCTGACGCTCCGAAGACCTGCCGGGGAGCATGTAAGTATGTATGTGTGTTTGTATGTCTTTATGTGTGTGTATGTTTATGTCTGTATGTGTCTATGTGTACCCGGATCCGTAATGGACTCCATTGAAAGTCAATGGAGGACGGATCCGGTTACCATTATGGTCACACCAGACGGATCCACCCCCATTGACTTGCATTGGGGGTCATTCCGGATCCGTCTTGGTGCGGATGCCTGGACCGGAGAGCAAACCGCAGCATGCTGCGGTTTGTTCTCCGGTCTGAAGACGGAACGGAATGCTTTCAGGAGCATTCCGTTGTCTTCAGTTCAGTTTTGTCCCCATTGACAATGAATGGGGACAAAACTGAAGCGTTTTATTCCGGTATTGAGCCCCTATGACGGAACTCAATACCGGAATTTTAAAACGCTAGTGTGAAAGCAGCCTTAGTGTTGTGAAGTAACTTGTCCTCCTGTGTGATTAGGACAGATTTTGTGTGCACTAATAGGACGACGGTCATTTTGGGTCTCCTAATGATTGTTCCTCAGACAAATCGAGCCATTATAATTAATGAAAGGTATTCGGGAATATATTTCTACTAAAGTAATATTTACGTATTTTCATTTTCTTTATTCCCGGAGAACCCCTTTAAGCAGCGTAGCTGCATTTGTATGTTGCTGGATGAGCTCCTTTTTGGGGTGCACCCTAAGTATTGCACAATACTACCATATTTGTAATCCACAGAGAATGTCTGTCTTTTGTAACTTCAATCCTTACTCCAGGTCCCAGCATGTAACAACCTACGAGCAGCCAGAGAGATAGGAAGGTGTCAGCTATGAGTCCTTTAGGGTAACGCATTAGCTTGCAGCCCGTACCCCGCAATGTAACTGTACTTGGAGCTTTAGTGTATGTCCAAATGCTACTTCAACAGTGTGGTGCAATGTGATTTGGCAAAGCCACACTTACAGTTCCTTGAGCAGGTTATTGGTGCTTTTTCTTGTTTCCTCGTCCCCTCCAGAACTGGATCTTACAGACACGACACTCCTGGGGTCATCACTGCAAACCTCCCCTTCGTGCTGTCGCCAGTCTCCACCGTGAGCCAGTCCATTCACTTCTAGAATCAGCAGAGCTGCTCCCTTCTGCTTACCAGCACCACCAATCACAGCCTCAGTCTGGACACCTCCTGCTCCTCCAGGAACCTCCTCCCCTTACACAGGGAGAGTGTGATCCAATAAGTCATTTTCTAAGTGCAGTGTAAAACCTACATATTCAGTGTGCTATCACACTTGTAAGGGTCCAAAACAGCCCATAAATTAGCTATCTTCCAACTTTGCAAAACTAAAGAGGTTTGTAGTATTCCCCTGCAACTCCTTTGCCGCCATCTACTGACCAAAGTGAGATGTTGCAGTAATTATACAATTTACAACATAGCAGAGTAATTAATATATTTAAGGTCTCTTGCCCCCCTTACATGCACATAATTAATATTTGCACAATTGGCAGATTTGATTATCAAAATTTACCGATTTCACAGAGGTCAGCGGTGATACATAGTGTTACAGATCGTTGGCGCCAAGAATTTTATCTCCAGTTCCAACCACTAGCACAAAAATAGCAAATCACATTTGAATTCATGGGCAGACAGCACATGATTTATTTGTTCCATGGACTTTATAATGGACCAGAGAAAGTCAGTTTAGCTTTCAATACAGGGAAGGGTTCTTTATAGTTATAGTAGTCAAACTATAGAATTCCCTGCCTGGTAATGATGATACTACTGTATGTCACTGTCATCTTTTTAAAAAGGCCTGGATGCTTATCTAATAGCAAAAAGGATTGAATGTTATAAGTAATCTAACAGCTAATGGGCTATGATTGCTTTGAAATGGACATGTCTTTTTTCAACCTATGTAATTACGTTGTCAGGAATAAGGGACTGTATTGTGACTGTAGCTGGCACTTGGGGCATCCTGTTTGGTGATGGGGGCAGTCGCTGATGCTACTGGGACATTGTGTCTGTTACAAGGAGTAACTGTGAATGAAAAGGAGGAAATACTGTATGATAATGACAGCTACGTATGTCAGGCAGAGAGTGTCACGTCGCATTGTGATAAGGACTGTAAGAGTAGCACTTTGTGTCAGCACTGCAATACAGACATCACCTGCTGCAGACCCACTTTATCGTGTTATTTTAGACAGTGATTCAAACAGACATGAACACAGTCTGCATTGCTAGAGAGCTGGTTAAAATAATATGATGTGCCCAGGTGGACACACATGCTAAGTTCCATCCTTCAAAGGCCACATCTGTGGCAGACAGGACATGTGCCTTAAGTTAGCAGCTTGAAATACCGTATTTTTCGCCCTATAAGATGCACCGGCCCATAAGATGCTCCTAGATTTTAGAGGAGGACAATAAGAAAAAATTATTTTTCATTAAACCTCTGGTCAGACCACCAATCAGACCCCCAATGTTAATCAGACCTAAGCTGAGAGCCCCAATAAGACCCCCAATGTTAATAAGAACCCAACAAGACCTCAGATCTGACCCCCAATCAGACCTCAGCTCAGACCCAAATATGAATGACCCCCAATCAGACCTCAGGTAAGAGCCCCATGCCTCTCAACAGCCCCCATATGCCTCATTTCAGCCCCCGATATGTCTCTCACCAGCCCCCATTGCCTCTCATCACCCCCATTGCCTCTCATCAGCCGCGAGCAGCATTATATTAGCCCCCCTTGCCTCTCAATAACCCCCAGAAGCCTCTTACCAGCCCCCAGCAGCATTATATTAGCCCCATTGCCTCTCACCAGCCCCCAGACATGTTTTATCATCCCCCAGCAGCATCATGTTTTATAAAATAAAAAAACATTTACTTCTCCTGCTCCTGGATGCCGCCGCTCCTCTCCGCCCAGTCACAGAGCGCCCTCACGTTGTGCGCAGCTACTGCACAGCTGAGCGGAGGACCATGAAGTGGTGAGTACAGAGTCTTCACCGCTTCCTGGTCCTCCGGTGCTAATGCGCGCTTCCTCATTGGAAGCGCTCATTAGTATTCACTCCATAAGACACAGGGGTGAATACTTTTGGGGGGAAAAATTGTGTATTATGGGCCGAAAAATATGGTAAATTTAGCAGAGCAATTGGAGCAGTGAATGGGGATCTCTGGATTTATGTGAGGTACTAGGCCAGTTCTAGTTTTGTTAGAAAGATATTGTCATATACTATATGATGTCTGATTTTTATCTGTGGCATATTTTGTTGCAGAGCCATAGCGACATCTACAATTAATTTTTTTTGCTTTGTTTTTTTTCACTCCCAGCCCCTCCCCAAAGTCATAACTTTTTATTTTTCTGTTACATAGCTGTATGATGGCTTGTTTTTTGTAGGGCAAGATGCCCTTTCTAATAGCAGTATTTACGGCTGCATACAATGTGGTGGGAATCAGGAAAAAATTATAAATGGGGTGAAATTGAAAACAAAAATACAATTAATACAATTCCACAACTGTTTTTGGGGTTTTGTTTTTACAGTGTTCCCTATAACATAAAACTGAACAGATACTTTCATTCTCCAGGTCAGTACAAATCCAGCAATAACACATGTATATTTTGCATTACGTTTTTATACTGAAAAAAACATAAAAACCTTGGTAAAAAATATTTTTTTCTTTTAGTCTACATATTCTGACCCCTTAAACTTTTTTGTATTATATGTGTGCGGAGCTGTGTGAAGACTCATTTTTTACAGGGCAATCTGTAGTTTTCAGTGATACCATTTTGGGGTGTGTTTGACTTTTTGATCACTTTTTAGAACATTTTTTGTGGGAGGAGAAGCGACCAAAAAATGACAAATCGGCCATTTAGACTTTTTTTCCGTTTCGCCTCTTTACGTACGGGATTCAATTTTTTTTATTTTTTAATAGTACAGGCATTGTTGCACACCCAGATACCTATGTGTATTTTTATTTATTTATTTCATTTTGAGGAAAGGGGGTAATTGAATTTTTATATTTTTTTCATTTTATTTTAATTTATGAAAACAATTTTTATTTTGACACTTTTTTGTGGTTCCTATAGGAAACTATAACAAGCAAACATTGGATTGCTTTTCTTATAGACTCCAATGCATTAGCAGGCGCCTCCTGTCACACATGAATACAGGGATTGACCACAGCATCTAAAGTGTTATATCTCCGCGATTGGCATTACTGCTGATCTCGGAAGCTAGCAGCGGGTGCTTGCTGTATGAAACCTTTAAAGTCCATAAATATCCATATGGCGGTCAGGAAGGGGTTAACATCTTTTTACTGTATTTACATTTTTCTTTTTATTTGTATTTTGGTTTCTTTATTTTTGGTTTCTATTAAATAAATTATAATTACATTTCTTATGCATTGTGCTACATTTCTGATTCCTTTTCTACACTTCTCTACAGAAATAGTGTTTGAGAAAGGTCATATATTTGACCAAAACATCACACAACACATGCCTGACGATAAAAACAAATAAATAGGCGCACTGGTTTCATCTGAAACTAAGGAGTGCTCAAGTTACTTTCTAGATAGAATTCTGGGTTAGGAACTTTAACTAATCGCACCTGTGACCTTATCCTGAGTGGCAAATACCATATTGTTTTCTATCTTTCTTATTTAGTACACTTTTTCTAGACAGCCCTCTGATATCTCTGGGTTATCCCATGATTACTGTAAAAATCAGACACTGTAGTACATGACCATGTCTTCCTAACAAAGGAAGTCCTGTACCTCACATGGATCCAGAGATCTCCCCATTCTTTGCTCCAATTGCTCTGCTAGATTTACTTAAAAGTGGCAGCTTAAGTGGCATGTTGTTACTTCTGATATTCAGGGAACATGTCCTCTCCCTATCACATATCAGGGGAAGTGTCCTTTTGGCTACAGCTCTCTCCCTGTACCTGTTACAGCTTGTATTGGAAGACAGGACTGGTGGCAGTTGAAGGATAGAATTAAGCATGTGTATCCACCCCAGCAAAGTAAACACAGAAATAAGGACAAGAACAAACAGTAGATGTCACTTTAAAGATGCATTTTATTAAATAAGTCAGTGTCTATAGTATATTTTTTATCATATGCAGTTACAAACATATTCCAATCCAGGGGCTGGTTTTAATTTTTTGACAGGCCTTCATCAGGATTTGAACTCCAAACCTTTTTCACGTCAGACAGAAGAGTTACCATTATACTACAGACCTGCTCTTTTGGAAGGGATGACATTTCTGTGCTTAAAAAAGCTATTTTCTTCGCAGGCATAACACTAAATAAAAAGTATATTACTTAAATGGAAGGAAAAACAATTGTACCATTTGCCAACCACCATAAATAATAAGTTCACTATATTGTAAAGCTTATAATGATTACAGTGGTTCCATGGGTTTTGTGTCCATGCCTCGGTACATCCTGCCCTCTGTTAGAAATGCCTATTCTTGTCCACAACACGAACAAGAATACATGTTCTAATTTTTTTTTTCTTTGCGGGGCCCTGGATGGGAAATATAGATTGTGCTGTTTGCATCTTTTGAGGCCTCATTGAAATGAATGGGTCTGCATCCAATCTGCAAAAATCAGGATCTGATGTGGACCAAAACTACGGTCATGTGCATGAGGTCTTACCTGTATTGGATGTGTCTGCTTATTTGTGCATTTTGGGCGGAGGTCAAGGCCCGGATTGGTCAGATCCAGAACACTGACATTTCTTTGGATCCCATCATATATATTGAATGTTTTCCCTGTTAAGATGGGTAGATACATTTCCAGATTTATTTTACATAATCTAACAGAGATCAGATGTCTTATTGTCAGATGTTGGAGAGAGGTCTCCCCATCACCTGGGTTCTGTGTCAATGTGAAATATGTACAAGATATGGAATATCTTACTACTCTTATGTCTAACAAAGTTGAATTGTTTGATAGTATCCAGGCAGTAACTTATTGCAAATTGTGGGGAAGTTAGACTATAGATCCCTTACTGAAACCATATTCTTACCAGTTTAATAACTTAGCTATAAAGATGGTTTATGAGATCAGGAGATCAGAGATAAGAGCTACACTTGATGACGGGAAACAAAAAGTGACAGCTTGCAAATAGACTGATATTGAACCTCTGTTTCTCAGAAATGGCTGAACATTTTTATATAACGGTACCAATTGAAAAAAAATAATTTTTAGCCTGAAATGAGTAAAAGGCAATCACAAAAAAAATAGCCTTTAACTTGAGATTCTCATCTGATAACCAATGTTGTCAATCTATTGGGTACTGATGGAACTTGCTTTTGTGCTTTTTTGCAATCCTGGGACTGCAGTTGCGGCAAAAATACAAGTCACACTGCAACACCATTCATTTCTTTGGCTGCCCTGCTAAACTTGGGCACAATAGCTGTTGCACAACCAAAATCGCATGTAGCCCTACCCTTGTACTTGATTACTCCATGCCCTTACTTCTATATTTTTCCTTCTTTCTCTGACTTATCTGCCTCATGGTGTCCCCTTTTTATGTTTCAGATGATGATAGTTTTATCTTCTCTAAGGCTATGCAGAGAATACATTATCAATACCAGTGTTCTACAATGCTTGGTACCTAATTTCTCTTACATTTTGCTTTATTATATTATTAATGCATGTTTCATTGCTATGCTCTGTACAGATATTTTTGTTATTCCTTCTAAATCTTAATAAATATACAGTTAAAAAAAATAATTGCACTTCACTTTCCAGGTGCTACAAAAATTGGCGTACATAAGTGGAAGTTTACAAAGAGAAATATGCAATTGCCATAGAAACATGAATTAACATAGAAAGTATTACGCATATAAAACTGGAATCTACATCAAATTGCTGTTTAGGGTGCATGTTGCTATCTGCTGAGCTATTTATAGGCATTTTCTTACGTCCAACAAACATTTTGTAGTCAGAAAACAGCAGTCTAGCATATGACATAACTAGTCAGATACAGGTTTCCAGGGTGGAAGGAAACAATGCCCACAGGCTAGCACAACACGTCACGTCTCTACAGTTCAGCAACACAGATATTGAATTAGTTCTCAATTAGTCCAATCCTGCACTTTGGATGCCACAGTCTCACCCACGCTAACTTTTTTTTTATATTCAATGTTCAACAGAACAAAACTGATTGGACAATAAATAGATAAAATGATATTAGTTTGCATCAGGTTTTCAGTTAGTTTTGTAGTTCTATGGCTCAGTTTACACATTTAATTTTCCGTATGCATTTTTTTTGGGGGCAAATCCAGAAGTGGATTCAAATGAAGAGGATAAGATAATTTCCTATATGTGTCATCAGTTTATAATCAGTTTCTGTCCATCTTTTGAATGTAAAATCGCACAAAAACTAAAACTCAGCTTATTTTGAGAATGTGGAATGGTTACTCACTTTTTACTCACTTTCACTCTTTCAACAGTACAAGTGACCACAAGACACTTTGTAATATATTTTATCAGTGAGTCTAGGTCTCATGTCATCAGCTGATAACCTGTCCCCCCTTTCAAATTGCTTTTCTGTTTGAAAAATTATTTTAATCCATCTCCAGAAGGACCAGCTCTGCTGAAATATCGTATTACACATGAGAGAGTCTATGGAACGGGGAGGGGGAAGGAGTGAGCAGGAACTCAGAGACCCACAGGCTAAATCCAAAACATCAAAAATTAAGATTTACTAGAGAAGTTCGATACCCCACTTTGTGCTTGGGAAATTAAAATCTGGATTCATGAATGAAAACTCTCTGCATCGGAGGACTGATTTAGAGCTGCCTATAACACAGGTTAAAAACACTTTACTTAAATGTAGAGCTATTTCTGAAAAAAAATGTGTTTTTTTTCATATGTTGGATAATTCCTTTAAAGGGGTTGTCCCACTACAAAGGGAATAAGTGTCTGGCTGGAGTCCAACTGCTGGGGATCTCACTAATCATGAGCATGTAGGCCTTGTGATCTCCAGTTTGAATGGAACAACAGTCACACGTGTGCGCTGCCACTCAACTATTCAACTGTAGGGAACTGCCGGATAACTAAGCTTTTGAATTCTGCTAGCTCCAGCAGTTCCATAAAGTCAGACTCCTGTAGATCAAATACTTATCTCTATCCTGTAGATAGGGGATACATCTTTGTAATAGGACAACCCCTTTATGGGGTCAGCCAGTTTTGGCATATTTTTCACTATTGCATTCAATTAATCAGAACTTTCTTTTTACACTGTTCAGTGTAATAACATTTCCTGACAGTGATTCTGATTACAGATGAGCGAAGTTTTGAAAAATTCAATTCGACAGCTTCGCCAAAGTTTGACAAAAAAAGTTGATTTGTCTAATTCGGTTACTTTGACACAAATTGCTATGTTAGAAAACTATTCAGCCTATCAATGAACAGGACTGTTTTTAATGGCCGGACAGAAGTGCAACCATTGGCCATTAAAAATTGTAATATGCTAGTGCAATCTGGCCTTTTCAGTTTAAAAAAAAAAATCACTCAATTCATCCACTTGCTCGCGCAGAGGCAGTGCGCTGCATCACCACATGGTAAGCTGGGAGAGATCATCATCATGCTCAGCGCAAGTCTTTTCCACTCAAGAGAAGAGCATACTGCCTCTGCATGAGCAAGTGGATGAGGGGAGTATTTTTTTCCTTACTTTCTAAGACAACTGGCAACAAATTATTTGTTACCACGAAGCGCGAGGAAATTCAGCTTTGTGGGGTATCAAATTTTTCCTAAACTTCGGATTGAATTCCAATTCGGATGCTTTGATTTGCGCAACACTAATTTTGATTTTTCCCAAACCTTATGTTAGATTTTGCCCCCTTGTTCCTGTGTGTAATTTTTTTTCATTAAAAACACTTCCCTCCTTAACTTTAGTTATACCGTTAACATATTTAAAGGTTTCAATCATGTCCCTTCTTTTCTTTAAGGCTATACAGATTAAGTTATTTATGTCTCTCTTGATATGTTTTATGCTTCAGAGCCACCACTATTTTTGTAGCCTGCCTTTGCACCCATTCCATTACAGTTTGTTATCCCTGTTGTTACACTGATGACCCATGTCCACTGCTGCCCCACTATATTGGGCAGGAACGGGCATTGCTCCATTCACCTTGTGTGTATTGGGGCTAGTATTTAGTGAAAATTCTCTGTAGTACTGCAAAGGTTAACCTTCCTTTTTGCTTTCTGTTTAGGTGCTGACTAAGGTGCAGATTATCATCCTATTAATTCTGGGCTGTTTGTTCCATACCTTTGCCTGAACTTTAGGTTTCAATCTTGCTAGTGTTCCAATGAAGGTGTGCTTATCTGTTTGTCTGCCTGTGTACCGTACCACTGCCTGCCCTGACTATAGCCTGATTACCGTATTGAACCATTGTTGTCTGCCTTAATCTTGGACCAGTTTCACTGATATGGAATGAACTCTGATTGCCTTGACCTCAGCCTGTTTCTCGACCACGAGTATTGCCGGTTCCCTTGACACGTTGCATCTGTGTCTTTGACCTCCATGGTTCAGCTGTCAATTACACTTGTACTATTTAAAGAGGTAGTGGTCTGGTGGGTCCCCTGCAGCAAAGGTCAGATCCCTGTACAGGGGTTAATGGATGAAAACCAAGGGATCACCAGGAAATCACCATTAGGACAGGCCAATAGTCAAATCAGTTAGTTGGTACAGTGGGTCCACAGCCACTGCTTGTTATACATTGTTATATATAGTAGTAAAATATTGATGTACAAATTATACTCAGGATAGGTCATCAATATCTGATAGGTCCGGATTCCCAGCACCCCAACCAATCAGCTGTTTGAAGAGGCTGTGACAATCCGGTGAGCTCTACAGCCTCTTCCTAGTCCAGTGATGTCACATATTTACTGCAGAATTTGTGGAGTTAAATAATTGAGATCTTAGTTAACTCTTGTCCTTGCTGTTGCAGCTGGATAATGACACAGACTTATTATGTAATAAATAACATAATAATTTAATAGTTCCGTTTGTTACTGGCAATACCAAAAATAGTTTAATTAATGCTTTAATTAACTGTATTCCGTAAGTTGTTATGTTTGAGGATACCAAATGTGGATAATTTTGATCACTTGTATTCAATAAATGCTATTCAATGGGAAAATGTGTGTATTCTGTATTTTGTCTTTCTAAACAAATATATAAAAGGTTATTTCATTGCACTCACTTATTTTTGTCTTTCTACATTTCTTAGGCCCCTGGCTGGCATATTTAATTGTGTTGTAAGAGGTGGTAAATGGAGGTTAAATGGATGATGATGCAATTCCTGTTGACAATGACATTGAAGGTGTTAATAATTTGAGAAAGGAGTTCTGGCAAGGTAATAGTGCAGGCATAGTGTTTTTGTTACTCATCATGATGCGATACATTCATGGCGCTGGTGCCATGTGGTTTAACATATCTAAGATAGTATACTTTCATTTTTACAATGTCAGTTTACTGACACATGACTCTCCAAATGATAAATTCATCAGAATGACCCAGATACAGCACATCATATATGGAGAATAATGTCCGGGAGTGAAAGCTGAAGAGGAAGATCAGATAACAGCTATAAAACCACGTCTGATGTTCTAAGGACAAGGCAATCCAACAAAATGAACATCTACATTTAGCATCTTGCCCATTAAGACACAAATCTTATTCTGGGCTTCAGTGAAAGTATAAAAAAAAAAAAGGAATTTGGAATTAGGAATTGCAGCAGTACCATATGGCAGCCCTTACGACTGTAATCTCTTAATTTTCCAAGATTTACTCTAAATACATGTTTGCTAACATTTGCATGCACACCCATAATATTGATGGCACATAAAATAAGCTTTTTTTAAAAATTAAACACCAGGATTAGAGATGAGTGAAGTATTGGAAAATTCGAATCGACTGCTTCACTGAATTTTACAAAAAAGTACATTTCTTTGTAAGTAGTGGGTGCAATGATAGGGAGCAGCAATTGCACCCATCATTATGCCCCTCAGATGCCACGTTCATGCATGATTGACTTAACCTCATCCATTTGACCGCAAAGAGCCGGCCGCTGCCATCTTGTTTGAAGATCTAGTGAAAAATCTTGCATGGCCCGTGATGACATCATCATGCCGGCCAGCGTAGTGACGTCATACTTCACCGCGCACTGGATTTCATGCGAGATCTCTTTGCACTCAAATGGATGAGGTAAATATGATTTTTTTTTGTTTTTTTTTACAGCATTTCAGGTAAAATTGATTTGTTACCATAAAGCACAAGGAAATTCGAATTTTCCATGAAATTCAGATTGAATTCCACCTCGTGGACTTTGCTCAACATTAACCAGGATACATGAAAAAGTGTGTTTTTCTTCTTTAACTTATTTTTAAGTATTTGAAAATTACCCAGCGCTGCCTGAGTATGAAGTGTTCATCTGTTTGTGTGTTTATTGGATTTAAAGGGTTCCCAGGAGACCAATCCATGCCCTCATTTTTTATGCCCTACCCCCTTAATAATAACCTCCACAGTGCCCCACCCCCTTTACAGTGACCTCCACAACACCCTAACACCTTAACAGTGACCTCAACAGCACCCCACCCCCTTAACAGTGACATGCACACTTCCCTACCTTATTAACTGTGATCTCCACAGCAACCCTCCCCCTTAAAAATAAACTCCACAGCACCCCACCCCATTGACAGTGACCTCCCTCCACAGCACCACACTCTCTTAACAGTGACCTTCACAGTACCCCACCCCCTTAACAGTGACCTTCACAGTGTCCTGCCCCATAAAAGGGACCTCTACAGCACTCCATCCCCTTAACAGTGACCTTTCCCCTTAACAGTGACCTCCACAGCTCTTCACCCTCTTAACAGTGACTTTCACAGTGCCCTACCCCCTTTACAATGACCTCCACAGCACCCCACCCCTTAACAGTGACCTCCACAGTGACCGACCCCCTTTAACTGTGACCTCCAAAGCACCTCACCACCTTAACAGTGACCTCCACAGCACCCCACCCTATTATCAGTGACCTCAACAGTGACCTCCCCAGTACCTCGCCCCCTTAAAAATTAACTCCACAGCATCCCGCCCCCTTAACAGTGACCTCCACAGTGCTCTGCACCTTAACAGTGACCTCCACAGCACCCCACTCCCTTAACAGTGACCTCCACAGCACTCACTCCCTTAACAGTGACTTCCACAGCATCCTGCCCACTTATCAGTGACCTCCTCATGAACCTGCCCCTTAACAGAGACCACCACAACACCACACTTCCTTAATAGTGACTTCCAAAGCACCCTGTCCCACTAACAGTGACCTCCAAAGCAGCACACTCCCTTAATAGTGACCTCCAAAGCACCCCACCCCCTTAACTTTAATCTCCACAGCACTCTGCCCTCTTAACAGTGACCTCCACAGTGCCTTGCCCCATAACAGTGACCTTCATAATACCCTCACCATTATCAGTGACCTTCACAGCACCCTAACCCTTTAACTGTTACCTTCATAGCACCTCGCCCCCTTAACAGTGACCTTCATAGTGCCCTTTCCTCTTAACAGTGATCTCCACAGCATCCACCCCCTTAACAGTGACCTCTACTGTGTCCTGCACCATAACAGTGACCTTTACAGCACCCCATTCCATTAACAGTGACTTAACCCCTTAACGGTGACCTTCACACCTCCCTGCCCTCTCAAGAGTGCCCTCCATAGTGCCCTACCCCCTTAACTGTGACCTCCCCAGCACTCTGCTCCTTTAACTGCCACCTTAACAAAGCCCCTCCCCCTTAACAGCAACCTTCACAGCTCCATGCCCTCTTAACAGTGACCTCCATAGTGCCCTACCATTTACCAGTGACCTCCACAGCACCCTACCCCCTTAACAGTGACCTCCATAGCTCTCTGCCCCCTTAATGACCTCTACAGCACTCTGTTTTCTTAACTGTGACCTCCACAGCAACCCGTCCACTTAACTGTAACCTTCACAGCACCCCACCTCTTTAATTGTGACCTTCACGGCACCCTGAACCTTAACAGTGATCTTCACAGCACTACACCCCCTTACCAGTGACCTCCACATAACCTTGCTCCCTTAACAGTGACCTCCACAATGCCCCACCCCCATAACAGTGCCCTGTAACAGTGAAGAAAAATAGATGAGTTGTTTTGGAAACCTAGTGTTAAACTATGTGTATGTCAAGACTGAAGGACCTGCAAGCTTCTCTTGGCTAATAAGGGACATGTGACATGTGTGTGTATGGTAGTTTGGATATGAGTAAAGAACATGCAAGCTCCTACTGGATAATACATTTTTTGGGAATATCTCAAGTACGTCCTAGAGAGCTGCGAGATTTAGTGTCCATTTGTTTAGGCGCCTGGATGACAATTTGCGACATACTAAAATGTAGCAACTACCATGAGAGGCTAGCCTAAAGCCAATTTCACAAAAGTGTTCAGTCTGGGAAACATGTTCCTGGGAGGGCCATATTTTCTGGGTTGAATGTAGCTCCTCTGGTGCAAACTCACAGCATCATGAGATGCTGAGGGCAGCATTAGTTGCAGAAGACACGTGTGGTATATGGCACATCATCACTGAAGCCAAAACCATGATGTCAAGCCTGAAGTGCAGGGAGAATTGAATCGGCAGCCATGGAATCAAGGGAATTCAGAATGGTAAGCAAAGCATAAGTATTTTAATATATTTTTTTAAACTGCTTTTATTTACTTTTTCCTTTTTTTTTTATTGTTAAACCATAATGTGACAAAACAACAATAAATTGGGAATACCCAGAGTCCATAAATGTTTGAATATGAAATTAAATTAATTAAAGAATTAAAGATGAAGTTAGGGTTTAACAATAGTAGTCTTTGGGAAACAATGCTCAAAGTCATAAACATTAAAAATATTACAACAAACCTGTTACATCACACTTGAAGGGGTTGTGCAAATTTTTTTTTATTGATGGCCCATGATCAGGATAGGCTATAAATATTTGATTGGCAAGGGTACAACACCCCACACCCCAACTGATCAGCTATTCAGATGCAGCTTCTGCACCAGAAGTCAGCAATATAATTTCTGTCTGCCGTGTAATGCAGAGAGCTGGTTATTGCAGCACTTCCACCATTGAAATGGAGAGCAGTGCTGCAGTAACCAGTTACAACCTTTAAAGAGGACCTTTTACCACTCCTGACATGCCTGTTTTAATAGCTTCATTAATTTCCCGTGTAATTACAATTCTGTAGTATCTATTCTTATGACTCTATGTTGTGCCATTCCATTATTACTCCTGCTAGAAGTTATAATTGAATTGCTATTAGCCTTCAGTAAGGGTACAGACGGGAGGTAACAAGTTAGGGGGTGTTCCTGCACAGACTCACCCTATCCAATCAGTGCTGCCATGATTTTGTGTGCAGGTACACCCCCCCAACTTGCTACCTCCCCTCTGTACCCTTACTGAAGGCTAATAGCAATTCATTCATAACTTCTAGTAGAAATAATAAAGGAATAGCACAACATACAGAAATAAGAATAGATGCTCCAGAATTGTTATTACATGGGGAATGCATGAATGCAAAACAGACATTTCAGGAGTGGTGAAAGGTCCTCTTTAATGTATAACTCATCACCTGTAGTAAATTCAATTGAATGGACGTGATTTGGAAAGACACCCTCTGCCTTTATAAGCTTACAGCTGACAATGTACAGTGGCTTGCGAAAGTATTCGGTCCCCTGGAACTTTTTAACCTTTTGCCACATTTCAGGCTTCAAACAAAAATATATAACATTTTAAATTTTTGGTGAAGAATCAACATCAAGTGGGTCACAATTGTGAAGTGGAACGAAATTTATTGGATCATTTAAACTTTTTTTGTAATAATAAAACTGAAAAGTGGGGCATGCAAAATTATTCGGCCCATTTACTTTCAGTTCAGAAAACTCACTCCAGAAGTTCATTGAGGATCTCTGAATGATCCAATGTTGTCCTAAATGACTGATGAAGATAAATAGAATCCACCTGTGTGTAATCAAGTCTCCGTATAAATGCACCTGCTCTGTGATAGTCTCAGGGTTCTGTTTAAAGCACAGAGAGCATCATGAAGACCAAGGAACACACCAGGCAGGTCCGTGATACTGTTGTGGAGCAGTTTAAAGCCGGATTTGGATACCAAAATATTTCCCAAGCTTTAAAGGGAACCTGTCATCAACTTTATGTTGACCTCACTGAGGGCAGCATAAATTAGTGACAGAAATGCTGATTTCAGCGGTGTGTCACACATGAGCTAAAAATAAGTGGTTGCCGAGAACTAGCATCATAATCATTGCAGCCTGGACCTAGAAAAGAGTCATATCTACCTGAGAAGAGTCATAGTTGTTCATAATCTCCTGCAGTGGCAGTTCTCTCCTAGACAGAAAGGGAGAAAACTATGTAGAAGACTCTAAAATCATCAGCAGGTGGGCAGGAACAGCAAGAATTCATGAATAACTATGACTCTTCTCAGGTGGCCATGACTCTTTTCCAGGCCCAGACTGCAATGATTGTGATGTTGGTTCTCGGCAACCACTTACTTTTAACTTATAAATGAAAGACCGCTGAAATCAACTAACCTGTCTCTACTTTATTCTGCTGTATGGACAGCATAAAGTTGATGACAGGTTCCCTTTAAACATCCCAAGGAGCACTGCGCAAGCGATCATATTGAAATGGAAGGAGTATCAGACCACTGCAAATCTACCAAGACCCGGCCGTCCCTCTAAACTTTCATCTCAAACAAGGAGAAGACTGATCAGAGATGCAGCCAAGAGGCCCATGATCACTCTGGGTAAACTGCAGCGATCTACAGCTGAGGTGGGAGAGTCTGTCCGTAGGACAACAATCAGTCGAACACTTCACAAATCTGGCCTTTATGGAAGAGTGGCAAGAAGAAAGCCATTTCTCAAAGATATCCATAAAAAGTCTTGTTTACAGTTTGTCACAAGCCACCTGGGAGACACACCAAACATGTGGAAGAAGATGCTCTGGTCAGATAAAACCAAAATCGAACTTTTTGGAAACAATGCAAAACGGTATGTTTGGCGTAAAAGCAACACAGCTCATCACCCTGAACACACCATCCCCACTGTCAAACATGGTGGTGGCAGCATCATGGTTTGGGCCTGCTTTTCATCAGCAGGGACAGGGAAGATGGTGAAAATTGATGGGAAGATGGATGAAGCCAAATACAGGACCATTCTGGATGAAAACCTGTTGGAGTCTGCAAAAGATCTGAGACTAGGACGGAGATTTATCTTCCAACAAGACAATGATCCCAAACATAAAGCAAAATCTACAATGGAATAGTTAAAAAAAAAGTATCCAATTGGCTCATGTAAATGCAGCTTTAGTGTACTTTGTTCCAGGCTACCTAATGTCAGCATTGATTTCTGGCGGCAGCACTCCTCTCTGTCTTCCCAGTGCTAAGCAGGGACATGCTAGGAAGATAGAGGGGAGAACTGCAGATCATATATTCAGGAACACTTGCAAAATCATAGGTTTTTAGTAAAATATTACATATGTAGGAAGGCTGGGCTGAAGGCGGCAGCTGTTGGGCCCAGAGAGGGGAGGCAGGCTGAGAAGCCTGCTTCTGTATCTTACAGGCATCTTACAGGTAGCCATCTTCAGTGTTCAGTAGACACTGAAGATGGAATTTCCTTAGTAATGAACAGGACAGGTGAAGTAAATAACATTGATTTTCGTGATAGCCAGAGACGTGCTAGAAAATAGGGGGGGGGGGCACTGCTGCCAGTAATTAGTGCTGGCAGCAGATCATATATGCAGGAGCACTAGAAGAATTGAAGGTTTTTAGTAAAATATTACATATGTACGCAGCTGCTGGGGCCCAGAGAGAGGCAAGCTGAGAAGCCTGCTTCTTTTTTATCTTACAGACATCTTACAGTTAGCTCCAGTGTTCAGGAGACATTGAAGATAGCGAATCTCTCAACTGGGCCCCCCACCCAAATATAAAGTACAATTATTGTAACTGTATATTTTGTGTGTGTATATGTATATATATATATCACTGCTTGAGAAAGGCTCATGGAGCCGAAACGTTGCATCCCACATGGGTAAATAAACGCTTGTTCACACTAACTTTTTGGAGAGTGCTGCCTTTTTCATGGCTATATATATATATATATATATATATATATATATATACACACACATGGATATATATTATAGTGTTACCTGCGGTCCTATGTAAAACCACAGATAACACTAGTGTAGATCATGTGGTAGTGTTACCTGCAGTCCTATGTAAAACCACAGATAACACTAGTGTACATCATGTGGTAGTGTTATCTGCGTCCTTAGTGTGCCTCCCTGTGCCTCTTCCACGGGACTCCATGCTGGCGGCGCTGTCTACTTTTCCGTCTTCTTCTTCTTGCCCCGCACAGAATGTCCTGATGCAGCTGCGTCAAGACATAGGAACACTGTGGGCATGGTGACGGTGACAAACACCCTGGAACACAGGGACAGACATACATAGAGGGGGACAGACACACACACAGGGGGACAGACACACACACAGGGGGACAAACACACACACAGGGGGACAGACACACACAGGGATCGACACACAGGGACAAGGATGGACAGGGACACCCAGGGACAGACTGACACCCAGGGACCGACTGACACCCAGGGACAGAAAGACACCCAGGGACAGACAGGGACACACACATGGGGACAGACAGACACACAGGGGGACAGACTCACATGGGGGGCAGACAGGGGGACAGACAGACACACACACACAGGGACAGACAGACACACACAGGACACACACAGGGGGACACACACAGGGGGACAGACACACAGCTAGGACTCACCAAACTCCAGCATGGCTCCTCTCCGTACAGCATCACAGCTCTTCTGGCTCCTCACCCACTGGTCACATGGTCTTCAGGAAGGTCCTTTAGCCCACAGCAGGATCTATCCCTGGACTGCAGGGGTGAGTGGACGTACAGGAGGAGGGAACATCAGAGAGGATGATGTTTCCTTCCTCTGCTGCTGTGTCGGCAATCAGTAACACTAGAAAGTCAGGGGGCTGGGCCATTCTGTCCTGCCGGGCCCCCCAACCTCATGGGCCCCATAGCAATGGCGTGGTCTGCCGCCATTGGCCGTACGCCACTGTCTCCCACTATGCCCTGCTGTAGGCTGATAGCTATAGGAAGTGTGGGCATGCTGGGAGCTGTAGTTTTGCAACAGCTGGAGAGATTCAGGTTGACCATCCCTGTATTAGATGATGGGAAGCTGGAAAGATGACAGCAAGCGTCATTAACAAGTAAGTAAGCTGAAGCTGTAGTCAGGTAGGTGGCACACGTTCAACATCTATGAACAGGCAGTCAAAAGAACAATATCAAATATACAATCTGGGTCAGTAGTGTGAAGCAGAAGTTTAAAATATTTGCAGTCCTCAAAGCTTAAATCTCACATTCTTTGCTGGAGCTGGTCATTTGTAGGTAGACAATGTCATCTTTACTATTAATCTGATGTGGGAAACCGTGATTGTCTTACTATACTATGGAAGCTTAGCTAAAGTGTAAGGGATATATCTAATAAGATGCTTGCTGACTGTTTCCAACAGTTATCAGCAGTAATGTTATTACCTGCTCTGAGCTGTAATGCAGTGAAAATAGGACCATCAGCATGTTAACAATGTGATTCCACTTTTTATATGGAATATATGTAGATGATGGTTACCATAGGAGTGTCGTGAAATAATGTTTCAATCTAGGAAATTTCCAGGAGCCCTCTTTTGTCACAGTCTATAACATCAGGTATTGTTACATGCTGTGAACATTGGGAATTTACATGTAAAGCCCCTAAGTACAACAGTGATGTATCTACTCTTGCATAGAATAATTAAATCGGCTTACAAACAGGCTAGACCTCAGTCGAAATCTTTCATTATTCCTTGCTAATTCTTTCTTGTTTTTATTAGAAGTCAAGCATTTTTCCACTTCCCTGTCAGTTTAATTTATTCATCTACATCTAAACAGAAAAAGGTCTGAATATCTTTAGGTAATCTAAATGTGGTTTCTTCATTAAAATGCAGCTATGCCCCAGGTCCTCTAAATGAAATATTTCATTGACTTTTTCTGCAGCTGAAAAACATAAGTCAAAATAAAGAAAGCAATAGTCTTTTGCTTGAATGAATATAGTAAATTAGACTTATGAAATGGTTTATGGTATAATTCATTCTTTGTTCTTATTGCCATGGTCAATAGTCAAATATAACTGAACATTAATTTTGACAATGATTTCCGTCAGTGCTTGTGAGTCAAAACCACGAGTGGAGCCTACACAGATATAAGGTATAATTAATTATTATATAATTAATTATCTTTATTATTATAAAGATTTGCACCCCCAATGTTGTTTAGACCAACACCTGGTTTTGGATCACTCTGATGGAAATCACTGACCAAACACTGACTGTGTGAATAATGCCAAAGACAAGTCACAAAGAAATGCAAGGAGAGATGAAGTTTTTCTTATGCATGAATTTATGTTATTATGTATATACACTCACCGGCCACTTTATTAGGTACACCATGCTAGTAACGGGTTGGACCCCCTTTTGCCTTCAGAACTGCCTCAATTCTTTGTGGCATAGATTCAACAAGGTGCTGGAAGCATTCCTCAGAGATTTTGGTCCATATTGACATGATGGCATCACACAGTTGCCGCAGATTTGTCGGCTGCACATCCATGATGCGAATCTCCCGTTCCACCACATCCCAAATATGCTCTATTGGATTGAGATCTGGTGACTGTGGAGGCCATTTGAGTACAGTGAACTCATTGTCATGTTCAAGAAACCAGTCTGAGATGATTCCAGCTTTATGACATGGCGCATTATCCTGCTGAAAGTAGCCATCAGATGTTGGGTACATTGTGGTCATAAAGGGATGGACATGGTCAGCAACAATACTCAGGTAGGCCTGTGGCGTTGCAACGATGCTCAATTGGTACCAAGGGGCCCAAAGAGTGCCAAGAAAATATTCCCCACACCATGACACCACCACCACCAGCTTGAACCGTTGATACAAGGCAGGATGGATCCATGCTTTCATGTTGTTGACGCCAAATTCTGACCCTACCATCCGAATGTCGCAGCAGAAATCGAGACTCATCAGACCAGGCAACGTTTTTCCAATCTTCTACTGTCCAATTTCGATGAGCTTGCGCAAATTGTAGCCTCAGTTTCCTGTTCTTAGCTGAAAGGAGTGGCACCCGGTGTGGTCTTCTGCTGCTGTAGCCCATCTGCCTCAAAGTTCGACGTACTGTGCGTTCAGAGATGCTCTTCTGCCTACCTTGGTTGTAACGGGTGGCAATTTGAGTCACTGTTGCCTTTCTATCAGCTCGAACCAGTCTGCCCATTCTCCTCTGACCTCTGGCATCAACAAGGCATTTCCGCCCACAGAACTGCCGCTCACTGGATGTTTTTTCTTTTTCGTACCATTCTCTGTAAACCCTAGAGATGGTTGTGCGTGAAAATCCCAGTAGATCAGCAGTTTCTGAAATACTCAGACCAGCCCTTCTGGCACCAACAACCATGCCACATTCAAAGGCACTCAAATCACCTTTCTTCCCCATACTGATGCTCGGTTTGAACTGCAGGAGATTGTCTTCACCATGTCTACATGCCTAAATGCACTGAGTTGTCACCATGTGATTGGCTGATTAGAAATTAAGTGTTAACGAGCAGTTGGACAGGTGTACCTAATAAAGTGGCCGGTGAGTGTATACTATTAATGTTAAATCTGTATTACATAGCCAATGTGTTCCCTCCCGGCAATCGCCTGCTCGCTAACGGAAGAGACTGCTGCTTTTACATGCAGCAATCTCCTCCTTGGCATGGGGAGGAGCAATCGCTATGCCATCACTCGTACCTATGCTGTATAGTGGTTTGCCAGAGGCAAACAATATAATTTGTAGTAGTTTGTATTTTCTTCCTATACTTATGCAACACAAAAATATACTATATAGATATTTTTACCTAAAGTGAAATATCAGGCAGAATTTTATTGTTACTAGTAGAGATGAGCGAATCGTGGAAGTGGAATTCAATCTGAATTTCAGGAATTATTCGATTCGCACAGAACCCGAATTTCCTGACGATTCGTGGTAACGAATCAGTATTTTTTCACTAAAATAGCGGCTGCTCGTGTTTGGACATGGAGTAAGGAACATGAGCGAAGGAGGGATCACCCACAATGCCATGCATGCAGCCAATCAGCAGCCAGCCAGCCCTGTGATGTCACAGCCCTATAAATACCCTCAGCCATTTTGGATTCTCTCATTCTCCAGTGAACTTAGTGCAGGGAGAGATGTTTGCAGGCGCTAGGGAAAGTGTTGGAAAACCTCATCAAACATACATATTGCTGAATAGAAGTGTAGGGAAAGGATAGGGAGGAGAATATTGAAGCAGAACTGAGTTCAATAGGGGTGTTTAGAGATGCTGTGAGATATGGAAAAAAGTACAACCACAGGATAATAGCAAAAATCGTATTACACCTTGGTTTCAGTGACAGGGATTCAAAATTGCCATGATATAGCTGCTCATGTCAGGTTTGCCTCTGTACTTCTGATTATTGAGGTGTTGTTAACCCTTGTGTGCTGTAGTTACATTTAGTACAGCACTTTATTGCTGTTTTAGTGTTGGAAAACAGAAAGGGCTTATTAGCTGTTGTGTGGTGAAGTGGGAAAATGGTAGCCCTTTGTAGCGTGTATTAATGGCAAAAAAAAGTTTTATTTGGCATACAGCGCCAAAGTTACTTATTGGCAAACCTACTGGTGTTTATTAGTGGTGCAAAAAAACCTATTATTCGCTCTGTGCTGAAGTGGGACAGTGACAGCCCTTTGTAGTGTGTATTAGTGGCCAAAAAAAAATTTAATTTGGCCTGCAGCGCCAAAGTTATATATTGTAAATAGAGATGAGCGAGTACTAAAATGCTCGGGTGCTCGTTATTCGAGACGAATTTTTCCCGATACTCGGGTGCTCGTTTCGAGTAACGAACCCCATTGAAGTCAATGGGAGACTCGAGCATTTTTGCGGGGGACCAAAGCTCTTCACAGGGAAGTTTGCCTGAAAACCTGGAAACATCAGAAAATGATGGAAACACCACGGAAATGGACAGGAAACAGCAGGGGCAGCATGCATGGATGCCTCTGAGGCTGCTTAATCCCACCATTACCCCAAATCCTCAGGCAACAGCCTGGTGGTTACCCTCATGGCAATTGTGCTCACCCAGACCAAGAAAGGCGAGGCACATGCCCATCACATGTTAGGGAAGCACCCAACTAGGTGCAACGAAGATCCATCACCGCCTGCAGGTGACACCACTGCTCATGCTGGCACTGCAGCTGAAATCAAGTTTAGTATCTGTTCTTATCAATTGCTGTGCCTGCTGGTGGTATAGTGGTGAGCATAGCTACTTCCCAAGCAGTTGATCTGGGTTCCATTCCCGTCTATCGCAGAAGGCAATTCAGAATCAGTACAATATCTAATACGTCCCCCTACCAGGGGTAAATTGTTTGGAGAGAGGGCCTGTAGGTGGGGGGCAAGGAGGTTTCGCTGGAAGAGCCAGAGGAGTGCCCCCTGGGCTAGCGCGTGTGGTGGTGACAACAGCCAGAATGGATTTAGCAAAACTGTTGCATCAACCGGTATGGTATCGATTCTTCTCAGTTTAATACCGTATACGTCCCCTATCTTGGGACCCTATATTTAATGGATATTTCGAACACGGAAAAGGGAAAAAGAGCTTGCTCTGGCCAGGGGAGTGTCTTTCCCACTGCAGCTAAGGGGACGTGTCCATGCTCTGCCTATCACAGGTCATGAGGCAGATAAAAGAAGAACAAAAAAAAACATCAGTACAACATCTAATACGTCCCCTATCCGGCTAAATTGTTTGTAGAGTGGGCCTGTAGGTGGGGGGGGTCAGGCTGGGGGGAAGGAGGTTTCGCTGGAAGAGCCAGAGGAGTGCCCCCTGGGCTAGCGTGTGTGGTGGTGACAACAGCCAGAATGGATTTTTGAAAACTGTTGCATCAACCGGTACAGTCGTAAATTATGAACTTGATCAAGTGTAGCATGTGTTCTCTGTATTCTTCTCCGTTTAATACCGTATATGGCAGCTATCCGGAAAAATAGTTTGGAGAGAGAGAAAGATAGGAAAAAGACGTCAATTGTTTGGAGAGTGGGCCTGTAGGTGGGGGGGCAGGGTGGGGCAAGGAGGTTTCGCTGGAAGAGCCAGAGGAGAGCCCCCTGGGCTAGCGTGTGTGGTGGTGACAACAGCCGGATGGAGTTAGAATGACAACGCAGGACCCCAACTTAAAAATTTAGCATCAACCGGTACAGTCGTAAATTATGAGATTGATCAAGTGTGGCATGACTTTTTAGATGGAGATTGCATGTGGTCACGTACTCCCTGGAACCCCATAGTCACCCCTTCTCTGATGTGCTAGCCCAGAACATTCTCTGCCCCAATTCGCAAGACCTTTTGCTGTTTCCGTGTGCTGACAGTGTGGATTTATCAGTGTTGTCTGAGGAGGTGGTGGACAATGGCGAGACACAGGTGTCGGGGGGTGAGGTAGTTGTATGGGAAGCAAGTTACAGTGGGGACTCCTTGGGGGGGAATTTCTCATGATGGGACAGATTCAACTTGGGTGGATCAGGCACATTAACAGATGAATTTTTTTGGGGGTTTATTTAACTTTTATTTAGCAAAAACAACCACAGAGATATTTATTGGTTATCTTCTCTGCGCAGTCTGGCGTTGGGGTTCCTCACTTTGATGGCGAGCTGTGCCGCTCTCTCCACAATGGTCTGTGTGTTCTTAGATGGAGACTTTGTCGGCGATTTCAGTACAGAAGGACTTGTTGCTCATCCACAGAACCTCGTCCTCCTTGACATTGTGGGCAAGGAATTTGCGGGTGGACCAGGAATTTGCGGAACCCTGTGAGCAGCATGTGTTTGGTCTTCTACTTGCTACCGTATCCAATGTTGGGCAATATAGATTCGCAAGTAATATTATTTTTCACACCTATCCCAAAAATAAAAATGTATGCAGTATGCGCAAATAAAACTTGGAACTGGAATTGGAGAGAGGGCCTGTAGGTGGACCTCCGGAAAAATTGTTTGAATAGAGGGCCAGTAGGTGGACCTCTGGAAAAATTGTTGGAATAGAGGGCCTGTAGGTGGACCTCTGGAAAAATTGTTTGAATAGAGGGCCTGTAGGGGGGCCCTCCGGAAAAATTGTTTGAAGAGAGGGCCTTTAGGTGGACCTCTGGAAAAATTGTTTGAATAGAGGGCCTGTAGGTGGACCTCTGGAAAAATTGTTGGAATAGAGGGCCTGTAGGTGGACCTCTGGAAAAATTGTTTGAATAGAGGGCCTGTAGGTGGACCTCTGGAAAAATTGTTGGAATAGAGGGCCGGTAGATGGACCTCTGGAAAAATTGTTGGAATAGAGGGCCTGTAGGGGGGCCCTCCTGAAAAATTGTTTGAAGAGAGGGCCTGTAGGGGGCCCTCCTAAAAAATTGTGCTAAAAGAGTGCCAGTTGGACCTCTAAAAAATGGCGTTTTTTGGGTCAGCATTAGGCAAAGACGATATGGAGGAGGAGGAGGAGTAGGAGGAGGAGTAGAGAGGAGGAATTGGATACATAAGTTATTTAAATCTTTAGCTGCTTTCCCCCGGAGGAGATTTGAATTCCGGTGAAATCCAGGCTTTGTTCATTTTAATAAGCGTCAGCCTGTCAGCGCTGTCAGTTGACAGGCGTGTACGCTTATCGGTGATGACGCCACCAGCTGCACTGAATACCCGCTCTGACAGAACGCTAGCGGCAGGGCAGGCCAGCACCTCCAAGGCGTACAGCGCCAGTTCAGGCCACGTGTCCAGCTTTGAAACCCAGTAGTTGTATGGAGCAGAGTGATCGGTCCGGACGTTGGTATGGTCAGCTAGGTACTCCCTCACCATCTTTCTGTACAGCTCCCCCCTACTCTGCCTAGACTGGGGACAGGTGACAGTGTCTTGCTGGGGTGACATAAAAGTGGCAAAGGCCTTGGAGAGCGTTCCCCTGCCAGTGCTGGACAAGCTGGCCTGCTCGCCTCCTCTCCCCCGCTACTTGGCCCACAGAACCATGCCCTCTGCCGCTAGCGGCGTCAGATGGGAAGAATTGTTTCAGCTTGTGCACCAGGGCCTGTTGATACCTATTCACTCTCATACTCCTTTCCTCTGCAGGGATGAGAGTTGAAAGGTTCTGCTTGTACCGTGGGTCCAGGAGAGTGAACACCCAGTAATCGGTGTTTGAAAAAATTCTTCTAACGCGAGGGTCACGGGATAGGCAGCCTAACATGAAGTCTGCCATGTGCGCCAGAGTCCCAACACGCAAGAATTCCCTCTCCTCACTGACCTGACTCTCCATTTCCTCCTCCTCCTCCTCCAAGTCCTCCTCTTCAGCCCATACACGCTCAAGAGTTAAAGACTGAGCACTGGTACCCTCTACTATCTCGCCGACATTCTCCTCCTCTTCCTCCTCATCCTCATCCCCCTCCTCCGATACACACTGAGAAACAGACCGGAGGGTGCTCTGGCTATCAAGCGACGTATCTTCCTCCACCGTCTCTTGTGACAAGCGCAAAGCATCCGACTTGATGCTGAGCAGTGATTTTTTCAACAGGCAAAGCAGCGGGATGGTGAGGCTGATAATGGAGGCATCGCCGCTGACCATCAGTGTTGACTCCTCAAAGTTGCTCAACACCTGGCAGATATCAGACATCCACGTCCACTCCTCATTGTAGACTTGAGGAATCTGAGAGACCTGACTACCAGTTCTGGTGGAAGATGACATCTGGCAGTCTACAATCGCTCTGTGCTGCTGGTAAACTCTGGATAACATGTTTAATGTGGAATTCCATCTCGTGGGCACGTCGCACAACAGTCGGTGAGCGGGCAGTTATAGGCGGCGCTGCGCTGCCCTGAGAGTGGCAGCATCTGTGCTAGACTTGCGGAAATGTGCACAGATGCGGCGCACCTTGGTGAGCAAATCAGACAGATTGGGGTATGTCTTGAGGAACCGCTGAACTATAAGATTGAACACGTGGGCCAGGCATGGCACATGTGTCAGTCTGCCGAGTTGCAGAGCCGCCACCAGGTTACGCCCGTTGTCACACACAACCATGCATGGCTTGAGGTTCAGCGGTGCCAGCCACACATCGGTCTGCGCCGTGATGCCCTGTAACAGCTCTTGGGCGGTGTGCCTTTTGTCACCTAAGCTCAGCAGTTTGAGCACCGCCTGCTGGCGCTTACCCACGGCACTGCTGCTCCGCCTAGAGCTACCGACTGAAGGCGCCGTGCCCACGGATGGTAATTCGGTGGAGGAGGAGGGGTCGGAGGAGGAGGCATAGTACGTCTGAGAGACTGTGACCGAGGTAGGCCCCGCAATCCTCGGTGTGGGCAGTACATGAGCGGCCCCAGGGTCATTCTCGGTCCCAGCCTCCACCAAGTTAACCCAATGTGCCGTCAGTGAGATGTAGTGTCCCTGCCCAGCAGCACTTGTCCACGTGTCCGTGGTTAGGTGGACCTTCTCAGAAACAGCGTTGGTCAGGGCACGGATGATGTTCTGTGACACGTGCTGGTGTAGGGCTGGGACGGAACATCGGGAAAAATAGTGGCGGCTGGGGACGGAATACCAAGGGGCAGCCACCGCCATGAGATTTCGAAAGGCCTTGGTCTCTACCAGCCTATAGGGCAGCATCTCCAGGCTAAGCAATTTGGAGATGTGGACGTTGAGGGCTTGGGCATGTGGGTGGGTGGAACTGTATTTCCTCTTGCGCTCCAGCGTCTGCTGTAAAGACAGCTGAACGCTGCGCTGGGACACGTTGGTGGACGCTGTGGAGGATCGTGGAGGCGAAGGTGTGGTTTTCCGGCGGGAGGCGCTCGTGCCGGGGTCCTGGGCAGGGGGTTGACTAGCAGAGGCAGCGAGTGACGCGGGGGGGTTGACTAGCAGAGGCAGCGAGTGACACAGGGGAAGGAGCAGTGGTGTGACCCGCAGGAGGTGGTGAACGGCCTTGGTTCCATTGAGTGGGGTGTTTAGCACTCATATGCCTGCGCATGCTGGTGGTGGTTAGGCTAGTAGTGGTGGCACCCCTGCTGATCCTGGTGTGGCACAGGTTGCACACCACAGTCCGTCGGTCATCCTCACTTTCTTTAAAGAACCTCCAGACTTGCGAACATCTAGGCCTCGCCACGGGAGCTTCACTACGTGGAACAGTTGCTGCTGATGCACCAGCTCTGGCCCTGCTTCTCCCTCTGGCCACACCACTGCCTCTTACAACCTGTTCTTGAATGAATATAGTAAATTAGACTTATGAAATGGTTTATGGTATAATTCATTCTTTGTTCTTATTGCCATGGTCAATAGTCAAATATAACTGAACATTAATTTTGACAATGATTTCCGTCAGTGCTTGTGAGTCAAAACCACGAGTGGAGCCTACACAGATATAAGGTATAATTAATTATTATATAATTAATTATCTTTATTATTATAAAGATTTGCACCCCCAATGTTGTTTAGACCAACACCTGGTTTTGGATCACTCTGATGGAAATCACTGACCAAACACTGACTGTGTGAATAATGCCAAAGACAAGTCACAAAGAAATGCAAGGAGAGATGAAGTTTTTCTTATGCATGAATTTATGTTATTATGTATATATACTATTAATGTTAAATCTGTATTACATAGCCAATGTGTTCCCTCCCGGCAATCGCCTGCTCGCTAACGGAAGAGACTGCTGCTTTTACATGCAGCAATCTCCTCCTTGGCATGGGGAGGAGCAATCGCTATGCCATCACTCGTACCTATGCTGTATAGTGGTTTGCCAGAGGCAAACAATATAATTTGTAGTAGTTTGTATTTTCTTCCTATACTTATGCAACACAAAAATATACTATATAGATATTTTTACCTAAAGTGAAATATCAGGCAGAATTTTATTGTTACTAGTAGAGATGAGCGAATCGTGGAAGTGGAATTCAATCTGAATTTCAGGAATTATTCGATTCGCACAGAACCCGAATTTCCTGACGATTCGTGGTAACGAATCAGTATTTTTCACTAAAATAGCGGCTGCTCGTGTTTGGACATGGAGTAAGGAACATGAGCGAAGGAGGGATCACCCACAATGCCATGCATGCAGCCAATCAGCAGCCAGCCAGCCCTGTGATGTCACAGCCCTATAAATACCCTCAGCCATTTTGGATTCTCTCATTCTCCAGTGAACTTAGTGCAGGGAGAGATGTTTGCAGGCGCTAGGGAAAGTGTTGGAAAACCTCATCAAACATACATATTGCTGAATAGAAGTGTAGGGAAAGGATAGGGAGGAGAATATTGAAGCAGAACTGAGTTCAATAGGGGTGTTTAGAGATGCTGTGAGATATGGAAAAAAGTACAACCACAGGATAATAGCAAAAATCGTATTACACCTTGGTTTCAGTGACAGGGATTCAAAATTGCCATGATATAGCTGCTCATGTCAGGTTTGCCTCTGTACTTCTGATTATTGAGGTGTTGTTAACCCTTGTGTGCTGTAGTTACATTTAGTACAGCACTTTATTGCTGTTTTAGTGTTGGAAAACAGAAAGGGCTTATTAGCTGTTGTGTGGTGAAGTGGGAAAATGGTAGCCCTTTGTAGCGTGTATTAATGGCAAAAAAAAGTTTTATTTGGCATACAGCGCCAAAGTTACTTATTGGCAAACCTACTGGTGTTTATTAGTGGTGCAAAAAAACCTATCATACATCTGTGCTAGACTTGCGGAATTGTGCACAGATGCGGCGCACCTTGGTGAGCAAATCAGACAGATTGGGGTATGTCTTGAGGAACCGCTGAACTATAAGATTGAACACGTGGGCCAGGCATGGCACATGTGTCAGTCTGCCGAGTTGCAGAGCCGCCACCAGGTTACGCCCGTTGTCACACACAACCATGCATGGCTTGAGGTTCAGCGGTGCCAGCCACACATCGGTCTGCGCCGTGATGCCCTGTAACAGCTCTTGGGCGGTGTGCCTTTTGTCACCTAAGCTCAGCAGTTTGAGCACCGCCTGCTGGCGCTTACCCACGGCACTGCTGCTCCGCCTAGAGCTACCGACTGAAGGCGCCGTGCCCACGGATGGTAATTCGGTGGAGGAGGAGGGGTCGGAGAAGGAGGCATAGTACGTCTGAGAGACCGTGACCGAGGTAGGCCCCGCAATCCTCGGTGTGGGCAGTACATGAGCGGCCCCAGGGTCATTCTCGGTCCCAGCCTCCACCAAGTTAACCCAATGTGCCGTCAGTGAGATGTAGTGTCCCTGCCCAGCAGCACTTGTCCACGTGTCCGTGGTTAGGTGGACCTTCTCAGAAACAGCGTTGGTCAGGGCACGGATGATGTTCTGTGACACGTGCTGGTGTAGGGCTGGGACGGAACATCGGGAAAAATAGTGGCGGCTGGGGACGGAATACCAAGGGGCAGCCACCGCCATGAGATTTCGAAAGGCCTTGGTCTCTACCAGCCTATAGGGCAGCATCTCCAGGCTAAGCAATTTGGAGATGTGGACGTTGAGGGCTTGGGCATGTGGGTGGGTGGAACTGTATTTCCTCTTGCGCTCCAGCGTCTGCTGTAAAGACAGCTGAACGCTGCGCTGGACACGTTGGTGGACGCTGTGGAGGATCGTGGAGGCGAAGGTGTGGTTTTCCGGCGGGAGGCGCTCGTGCCGGGGTCCTGGGCAGGGGGTTGACTAGCAGAGGCAGCGAGTGACGCGGGGGGGTTGACTAGCAGAGGCAGCGAGTGACACAGGGGAAGGAGCAGTGGTGTGACCCGCAGGAGGTGGTGAACGGCCTTGGTTCCATTGAGTGGGGTGTTTAGCACTCATATGCCTGCGCATGCTGGTGGTGGTTAGGCTAGTAGTGGTGGCACCCCTGCTGATCCTGGTGTGGCACAGGTTGCACACCACAGTCCGTCGGTCATCCTCACTTTCTTTAAAGAACCTCCAGACTTGCGAACATCTAGGCCTCGCCACGGGAGCTTCACTACGTGGAACAGTTGCTGCTGATGCACCAGCTCTGGCCCTGCTTCTCCCTCTGGCCACACCACTGCCTCTTACAACCTGTTCTGGTGCAGCACTCGCCTCCGCCTCAGAAGCACTGTCTTCACTCGGCATATCAACCCAGCTTGGGTCAGGCACCTCGTCATCCTCCGATTCCTCAGTCTGCTCCCCTCTGGGAATTCCTCCCCTAACAACAACTTCACCACTGTCTGACAACCGTGTCTCCTCATCGTCTGACACCTCTTTACAAACTTCTTCCACTAAGTCAACATTGTCATCATCATCATCATCACCCACAGACTGCGACAGTTGGAAAACTTGGGCATCGGAAACGAGGTCAGCAGCAACCTGAGAAGTGGTTTGTGACTCTGGGAAGGGTCCAGAAAACAGTTCCTCAGAGTATGCCGGATCGCATTCCAAATTTTCCTGGGAGGGGGCAGACTGGGGAGAAGGAGGTTGAGGTGGAGGAGCCAGAGGAGTGCTCCCTTGGGTAACGTGGGTGGACTGCGTGGAAGACTGACTGGTGGACAAATTACTTGAAGCATTGTCCGCAATCCACGAGATCAGCTGTTCGCACTGTTGTGGTTTCAACAGTCCTCTACCACGTGTCCCTGTAAGTTGTAGTGACGTACAAAAGTGTCACCTGGACAGTATATACGGATGGGAGCGAATGTGCTGAACTGTGACACACAGAAAGGTTACACAAAGCTGAGTAAAATGGATTTGTATCACTGAGCTAAAACAACTGAAAAAAAATATTTTTTTTTTTATGTTTGTTTTTTTATATTTTTTTTACAATTTTGTTTTTTTGGGAACGTAACGTGCAGGAACTATGGTAGGACTGACTGACACCCTGTTAACGGTGGCTATTTAGTCTGCGACCAGAGAAATGTCGCACAGAGAGTTTTCTGGATCAAGCGGTAGATGATATTGGTAGCAAATTACTTGGTTTGTATTGTGTGACGTACAGAAAGTGTCACCTGGACAGTATATACGGATGGGAGCGAATGTGCCTGAACTGTGACACACAGAAAGGTTACACGTAGCTGAGTAAAATGGATTTGCTATCACTGAGCTATAACAACTGAACTAATATTTTTTTTTTTTTATATTTTGTTTTTTTGGGAACGTGACGTGCAGGAAATATGGTAGAACTGACTGACACCCTCTTAACGGTGGCTATTTAGTCTGCGACCCAGACAAATGTCACACAGAGAATTTTCTGAATCAAGCGGTAGATGATATTGGTAGCAAATGACTTGGTTGTATTCTGTGACGTACAGAAAGTGTCACCTGGACAGTATATACGGATGGGAGCGAATGTGCTGAACTGTGACACACAGAAAGGTTACACGTAGCTGAGTAAAATGGATTTGTATCACTGAGCTAAAACAACTGAACTAATAATTTTTTTTTTTATATTTGTTTTTTTATATTTTTTTTACAATTTTGTTTTTTTGGGAACGTGACGTGCAGGAAATATGGTAGAACTGACTGACACCCTGTTAACGGTGGCTATTTAGTCTGCGACCCAGAGAAATGTCGCACAGAGAGTTTTCTGGATCAAGCGGTAGATGATATTGGTAGCAAATGACTTGGTTGTATTGTGTGACGTACAGAAAGTGTCACCTGGACAGTATATACGGATGGGAGCGAATGTGCTGAACTGTGACACACATAAAGGTTACACGTAGCTGAGTAAAATGGATTTGTATCACTGAGCTAAAACAACTGAACTAATATTTTTTTTTTTTTTATATTTTGTTTTTTTGGGAACGTGACGTGCAGGAAATATGGTAGAACTGACTGACACCCTGTTAACGGTGGCTATTTAGTCTGCGACCCAGAGAAATGTCGCACAGAGAGTTTTCTGGATCAAGCGGTAGATGATATTGGTAGCAAATGACTTTGGTTGTATTGTGTGACGTACAAGAAAGTGTCACCTGGACAGTATATACGGATGGGAGCGAATGTGCTGAACTGTGACACACAGAAAAGGTTACACGTAGCTGAGTAAAAATGGATTTGTTCACTTAGCCTAAAACAACTGAAAAAATATTTTTTTTTTATATTTGTTTTTTTATATTTTTTTACAATTTTGTTTTTTTTGGGAACGTGACGTGCAGGAATATGGTAGAACTGACTGACACCCTGTTAACGGTGGCTACTTAGTCTGCGACCCAGAGAAATGTCGCACAGAGAGTTTTCTGGATCAAGCGGTAGATGATATTGGTAGCAAATGACTTGGTATGTGTGACGTACAAAA
>ONZH01007884.1:7500-35636 GCA_900303285.1 Rhinella marina | reverse complement strand
GCGTCGGAGAGGCCTTGAGACTTTAAGATATAGGTCTCAACAGCCAGGCCGCTAAACATAGCGACCGAAAATGCGAGTGGCAAACGGGTCCCTGAGAGAGGAGATCCTGGCAATCCGGTAAGCGGCAGGGGCGTCCGTCGTCACCACCTGCCACCGAAGAGGGAGAAAGGAGTGGCCGCTGAGGAGAGAAGGAGACCGAAGCCACCATTGGAGCTCCCCCCGCAGGCGAGCCAGAATGCAAATGAGGTAGTCGAGCGACGGAAGGGACCTGTCCCATCGCGACAGCAGGAAGAGCTGAAGCGGACGAGTCCTGAACTGGGCAAAGGGCACTGCTTCCATCGAGGCCACCATTTTCCCCAGAACCGGAGGGTCACAGAGTGAGAGGAACAGAGGGTCCGAAACCCCGTGCGAAGGGATAACAGCTTGTCCTCCGGAAGGAAAACGCGAGCTCTCGCAGAGTCGAAGGACAGCCCCAGGAACCGAATGGTCTGTGAGGGAGATAGATTTGACTTGGGGCGGTTGAGGAGCCAACCGAACCGAGAGAGGGTGTCCAGGGTGATGTGGAGACTCTCTAGGTTGAGAGACCGGGATGGAGCCTTGAAGAGAATGTCGTCGAGGTAGGGGGTCCCCGAGACCCCCCGGGCCCGAAGAATCGCCATGACGCCCACAATGACCTTCATGAACACTCGGGGGACCGAGGCCAACCCGAAAGGCAGGGTCACAAATTGAAAATGATCCTGGTCGACTGCGAAGCGTAGAAAACGCTGATGGCGGGGAAAAATGGGTACGTGCAGATAGGCGTCCTGAACGTCCACCGACGACATGTACTCCCCCGGTTCCATTGCCGCTATCATGAAGCGGAGGGATTCCATTCGGAAATGGGACAAGAATATGTCACCGCGGAGGGCTGCACCACAGGATGGCGAGTAGCTCTATAGCCTGAATCAGACATAGAGAAAAAAATAGTCTAGCAGAAAGTACAAAAAAAGCAGCCCCCTAGCGGACAAGGGTCCCAGAAGAGCACGTACTCAGAAGCTGGAAGAAAGTAGATGGAACCTATTAGAGCGGGGCAAAGGAAACACAGCACAGAATATGGAGTAACAGAGGAGGACTCACCAGGAAGGACTGAGGAGAAGATGCTGCGCTGGAGCTCAGAGGAGAGGAACAGCCATACAGTAGTGCAGAGAAGATAGATGCAGGAAGCCCAGGGGGAGCTGCTGTCTGGAGAAGAGGCGATGTCCAGGGGTGGAGGCGATCGATCCACGGGAGCGTGCAAGACACGAGGTGACCAGGGAGGACTTGCGCCGCAGACAGAGAACGCGGGAACCGGAGAGGCTGGCCCGGCCGGATGATGTCAGAGCGCGCAAGAAGAGGGGGCGGCGTCTGCGCGAGTCACCGGCCGGCATCACTTACCTTCCCAAGTCTTCTGCCGGCACACAGGACCTCTGAACTGCAGCAGCTCTGGAAGTCTGAGCAGCAGAGGAACGGGGCAGATGGGTGGTCTGCGGAGGGGATCAGGAGGGGCTCCGGTCCCCTGGGCGCTGGGTCCGGCCATTGGTGACCCAGGGTTGACAGTCCTTCCATAATAAGGACTGTGCCCTGGTCACATAGGGAGGGAAGCTGGGTCTAGGACATATTTATATTTATAATAAAAAATAACAATAAAAACAAAAAACAGACAAGGAACTGGGGAACCCCAGAACTGTGTCTGCCTCCTACTAAACTGGTTAGTTTTCTGCCAGTAGGCGGGTTATATCCTGCTGGGAGGAGCCGATTTTTTTAGTTGTTTTTTTAGTGTCTGCCTCCTAGTGGCAGCAAGATATAACCCATGGTCCTGTGTCCCCCAATGTGACGACCGAGAAATATATATATATATATATATATATATATATATATATATATATATATATATATATACTTCAAAAAGCGAGGCAGCACTCCGAACTGTGAAACAATGTTGGACTCTTTATTCCCACACAAACTGCAACGTTTCGGTATTCTCAATGATACCTTTTTCAAGCATGGCAAATTCAGTGTAACACTCACATTATATAGTGAAAAAAAGGCGGAGTCCAAACAATCATGTGACAATCAGTGCATATCACGTGACACATAATGAATAAAATATAAACATGATTAATTGTGTAGTATAATATAAACATGATCAGAAGTGACAAAACTACAATCTTATAAGGTCAAATTGTGAATTGATTCATTTTCTATACTGTGATCTTGTGGACGGGGTACAAAAATACTACAACATGTACCCATACCGTCATGTGTACTTCCTCCATAAGTGCATAATGTAGATTAAAAACATAAAACATAGAAAAACATCACCGATGGGGAATTACCTGCATTCAATACGCTTATACGGCGTTCCTGGATGGCCACTGCACATGCGCATGTTCCCCGATCACGTGACCAAACCTGGTCACATGCAGTTGTCACGTGACCATCCTCCGGCGACGTCAGGCAACGGAGACAAACCCCTAACATGTACGTCATCGGAGTGTCCAGTCACGTGACAAAAAATGACAGGTCCTACTGTATACATCAAAATAAAAGGGTGATTCACGTTCACACATTACAGGATATACCTGTTTAGTCACAACACCGATGTTGTGACTAAACAGGTATATCCTGTAATGTGTGAACGTGAATCACTATATAATGTGAGTGTTACACTGAATTTGTCATGCTTGAAAAAGGTATCATTGAGAATACCGAAACGTTGCAGTTTGTGTGGGAATAAAGAGTCCAACATTGTTTCACAGTTCGGAGTGCTGCCTCGCTTTTTGAAGTATATTGACTGGCGTGTTGGCCCGGATCCAGGAGGATTTGCACCCATATGGTTTGCTGTTGACTAGTGCTGCTGTTACTTTTTGAACTTTATATATATATATATATATATATATATATATATATATATATAGTAACACAAAAAACAGCAGCACAAGTCGGCAAACAAATTCAGTGGGTGCAATCCCTCCAGGCTAAGGATGATACGCCAGTAGTCTACAAAATCGCAAAAAGTGAGGCAGCACTCCAGCTTCAGTGAAAAAGTGTAGGAATCTTTATTCCCAAATGCAACGTTTTGGTCCTCTCAATGGAACCCTTGCTTGAGAAAGGTTCCATTGAGAGGACGGAAACGTTGCATTTGGTAATAAAGAGTCCTACACTTTTTCACTGAAGCTGGAGTGCTGCCTCACTTTTTGCGATTATATATATATATATATATATATATATATATATATATATATATATATATATATATATATATACACATACACACACACCAGGCTGACATTTTCATATTACTAAACTCTCACCCATATGGAGGCAACTGAGTGACAGGCTGAACGAGGCTGACAGGCTAAACGCAAACTGAAGCGCTCTTCCTTCACTTCCAGCAGCGCTGAATCCTGTCAAATAAGGCAATATATATATATATATACATACATACATACATAACAGGCTATTTTCATATTACAAACCTAGGGGCAACTATGAATGACAGGCTGTGCTAAAAACTAGCAGAAGCGCTCTTCCTTCACCTCGAGCAGCGCAGAATCCTGTCAAAGAAGGCAGTACACACACACAAATATACATAACATGCTGATTGTTCAGTATTACTAAACTCTCACCAAAATTAGGGCAACTGTGAGCGACTGGCTGAGCTAAATACTAGCAGAAGTGCTCTTCCTTCACCTCCAGCAGCCCTGAAT
The DNA here is from genome assembly GCA_900303285.1 of Rhinella marina. Lineage (NCBI taxonomy): Eukaryota > Metazoa > Chordata > Amphibia > Anura > Bufonidae > Rhinella > Rhinella marina. Next base: position 31,908 of record ONZH01007884.1, on the reverse strand, counting down.
CCTGTCAAAGAAGACAATATACACACATCTAAAAAAAAATTATATCTATTAGGGTTGTCACGGGTATAGATATTTCTATACTGAATCGATACTTTTATACCAGTATCGATTCGGTACCGTGATTAGCTATTTTGCGATACTTTTACTGGCAGATGCTAAAAAAAACCTCTTACCTCTGCAGTGCCACGGCTTCGCTCCTGGTCCGGCGTTCCTCTGTCCGTGCTGCACTGTTCTAACCGCATACAGCGTCAAGACGTAGTGCGCGCACTCTGACCTGATGCTGCAAGCAGTCAGTTGACAGTGCAGCGCCGGGAGGAAAAGACAGAGGAGCGCCGGACTCGGAGCGGAGATGCGGCAAAGGACCGGTAAAACAGTTTATTTTTTTTTATTCAGATGGGGGCACAGTGGATTGATCTGAGGTCTGATGGGGGCACATTCTGCTGATCTGAGGTCTCAAGGGAGCACAGTGGGCTGATCTGAGGTCTGATGGGGGCACATTCTGCTGATCTGAGGTCTGATGGGGGCACATTCTGCTGATCTGAGGTCTGATGAGGGCACATTCTGCTGATCTGAGGTCTGATGGGGGCACATTCTGCTGATCTGAGGTCTGATGGGGGCACAATGGGATGATCTGAGGTCTGATGGTGCCACAATGGGCTGATCTGAGGTCTGATGGTGCCACAATGGGCTGATTTGAGGTCTGATGGGGGCACGAGACGCCGATCCCTGTACTGTGACATCACTGTGTTTATTATCCCTGTACGGTGACATCACTGTGTTTATTATCCCTGTACGGTGACATCACTGTGTTTGTCTGTACTGTGACATCACTGTGTTTATTTTTTCTGTACGGTGACATCACTATGTTTATTATCCCTGTACAGTGACATCACTGTGTTTATTATCCCTGTACAGTGACATCGCTCTGTGTATTATCCCAATGCAGGAAGAGGTAAGTGGTCTGTGTTTGTGTGTTTGTTTTCTATTTTTCAGGGTCATGAATGCAGAGGACTACGTCGGACCAGCTTTTTTTTTTTTTTTTAATAAAATGGTCAAACAGGGGTCTGGGGGAGTGTTTATTTCAATAAAATGTTTTATACTTGTGTGTGTGTATTTTTTTTACAATACTACAGTTTTAGTAATTACGGCTATCTACAGACGGCCCTGATTACTAATACTGGGCTTAGTGTTTGCCGGTATGGCAGGCCAGCACTAACCCCAACATCTATTACCTCGGCACCCACCGCCACCAGGGGTGCCGGGAAGAGCCGGGTACCCGCAGGACCGGACCTTCTAAATTGAGGGTCTGGCTCTGGGGCGGCTGCAGGCTGGTACCATTAGGCTGGGAAGGGCCAATAACCGTGTCCCTTCCCACCCTGGTAGTGCCAGGCTGCTGCTGCTGGTTGTATCTGGCTGGCGAAGGAAAAAAGGGGGGACCCCACGCCATTTTTTTACAAAAATAATTAAATAATTTTAAAAAAAATGGCGTGGGGTCCCCCCCTTTTTTCCTTTGCCAGCCAGATACAACCAGCAGCGGCAGCCTGGCACTACCAGGGTGGGAAGGGACACGGTTATTGGCCCTTCCCAGCCTAATGGTACCAGCCTGCAGCCGCCTCAGAGCCAGACCCTCAATTTAGAAGGTCCGGTCCTGCGGGTACCCGGCTCTTCCCGGCACCCCTGGTGGCGGTGGGTGCCAAGGTAAAAGATGTTGGGGTTAGTGCTGGCCTGCCATACCGGCAAGCACTAAGCCCAGTATTAGTAATCAGGGCCGTCTGTAGATAGCCATAATTACTAAAACTGTAGTATTGTAAAAATAAAATACACACACACCAGTATAAAACATTTTATTGAAATAAACACTCCCCCAGACCCCTGTTTGACCATTTTATTAAAAAAAAAATAAGCTGGTCCGACGTAGTCCACCGAATCCGACGTAGTCCTCTGCATTCACGACCCTGAAAAATAGAAAACAAACACAGACCACTTACCTCTTCCTGCACTGGGATAATACACACAGCGATGTCACAGTACTGGGATAATACACACAGTGATGTCACTGTACAGGGATAATAAACACAGTGATGTCACAGTACAGGGATAATAAACACAGATATTTCTTTATGGTGGGCCCAAAGAATTATTTCCTCTGGTGGGCCCTAGGTACTCCAGTCCGACCCTGTACACATAAATATATATACACTGATGTATATACGCCTATATACAGATTTATATGCACCGATGTGTATACACATAAATATATATACACTGATGTATATACGCCTATATGCAGATTTATATACACCGATGTGTATACACATAAATATATATACACTGATGTATACACGCCTATATACAGATTTATATACACCGATGTGTATACACATAAATATATATACACAATTATGTATATACGCCTATATGCAGATTTATATACACCGATGTGTATACACATAAATATATATATACACAATTATGTATATACGCCTATATGCAGATTTATATACACCGATGTGTATACACATAAATATATATACACGGATGTATATACGCCTATATACAGATTTATATACAACGATGTGTATACACATAAATATATATACACGGATGTATATACGCCTATATACAGGTTTATATACAACGATGTGTATACACATAAATATATATATACTGATGTATATACGCCTATATACAGATTTATATACACCGATGTGTATACATATAAATATATATATACTGATGTATATACGCCTATATACAGATTTATATACACCGATGTGTATACACATAAATATATATATACACTGTATACACGCCTATATGCCTATATACAGATTTATATACACATAAATATATATACTGATGTATACACGCCTATATACAGATTTATATACACCGATGTGTATACACATAAATATATATATATACTGATGTATATACACCTATATACAGATTTATATACACCGATGTGTATACACATAAATATATATATATATATATATATATATATATATACTGATGTATATACGCCTATATACAGATTTATATACACCGATGTGTATACACATAAACACATACACTCACCGGCCACTTTATTAGGTACACCTGTCCAACTGCTTGTTAACACTTAATTTCTAATCAGCCAATCACATGGCGGCAACTCAGTGCATTTAGGCATGTAGACATGGTCAAGACAATCTCCTGCAGTTCAAACCGAGCATCAGTATGGGGAAGAAAGGTGATTTGAGTGCCTTTGAACATGGCATGGTTGTTGGTGCCAGAAGGGCTGGTCTGAGTATTTCAGAAACTGCTGATCTACTGGGATTTTCACGCACAACCATCTCTAGGGTTTACAGAGAATGGTCCGAAAAAGAAAAAACATCCAGTGAGCGGCAGTTCTGTGGGCGGAAATGCCTTGTTGATGCCAGAGGTCAGAGGAGAATGGGCAGACTGGTTCGAGCTGATAGAAAGGCAACAGTGACTCAAATTGCCACCCGTTACAACCAAGGTAGGCAGAAGAGCATCTCTGAACGCACAGTACGTCGAACTTTGAGGCAGATGGGCTACAGCAGCAGAAGACCACACCGGGTGCCACTCCTTTCAGCTAAGAACAGGAAACTGAGGCTACAATTTGCACAAGCTCATCGAAATTGGACAGTAGAAGATTGGAAAAACGTTGCCTGGTCTGATGAGTCTCGATTTCTGCTGCGACATTCGGATGGTAGGGTCAGAATTTGGCATCAACAACATGAAAGCATGGATCCATCCTGCCTTGTATCAACGGTTCAAGCTGGTGGTGGTGGTGTCATGGTGTGGGGAATATTTTCTTGGCACTCTTTGGGCCCCTTGGTACCAATTGAGCATCGTTGCAACGCCACAGCCTACCTGAGTATTGTTGCTGACCATGTCCATCCCTTTATGACCACAATGTACCCAACATCTGATGGCTACTTTCAGCAGGATAATGCGCCATGTCATAAAGCTGGAATCATCTCAGACTGGTTTCTTGAACATGACAATGAGTTCACTGTACTCAAATGGCCTCCACAGTCACCAGATCTCAATCCAATAGAGCATCTTTGGGATGTGGTGGAACGGGAGATTCGCATCATGGATGTGCAGCCGACAAATCTGCGGCAACTGTGTGATGCCATCATGTCAATATGGACCAAAATCTCTGAGGAATGCTTCCAGCACCTTGTTGAATCTATGCCACGAAGAATTGAGGCAGTTCTGAAGGCAAAAGGGGGTCCAACCCGTTACTAGCATGGTGTACCTAATAAAGTGGCCGGTGAGTGTATATATACACACACACACACATATTGAGATAGACACATATATATATATATATATATATATAATATATATATATATATACAATGTATATACATAGATGTATATAAATGATATACACACATAGATATATATAGATATATATATATATATATATATATATTATATATATATATATATATATACAGATGTATATACATAGATGTATATAAATGATTATATATATATATATATATATATATATAGATAGATAGATAGATAGATATATAGATATACACACACACACACATTTACATTTACATTTTACTTTTAGGGCTTCTACAAGGGGACAGTCACCAGACGCGAGTCTCCTTGCTCCTGGAAGCTGCGCAGTCCAGTCAGAACAGGAGAACAGCGCTGGAGAAGCTATGCAGGCGCAGTGTGAATGAAGACATGGAGGAGCTTTCTCAGAAGCTCCTCCATGTCGCGTGCAGCCATGGACGAAGTGGCTGAGCGGCAGAGCGGGGCTCAGGGGGCGGAGCTTACAATACAATATTTTCCATCAGGATTTTTTAAATAAAGTATATTTAAAATCTTTCTTTTACACTGCCCCCAACCATGTAAAATAATGTTGAAATATAGTGGCCAACCCCTTTAAGTGACGTAAAGAAAGTGTCACCTGGACAGAAAATACGGATTGTAGTGAGTATACTGAACTGTGACAGACAGAATGGTTCCACGCAGCTGTGTGAAATGGATTTGTATCACTGAGCTAAAACAACAAAAAAACTATTTTTTTTTATATATATATATTTTTTTTTAGTTTTGTTTTTTTTGGAACGTGACGTGCAGAAACTATCGTAGACCTAACTCACACCCTGTTAAAGGTGGCTATTTTGACTGCGACCCAGACAAATGTCGCACAGCAAAAGACCTGGTTGGATTAAGTGACGTACAGAAAGTGTCACCTGGACAGAAAATACGGATTGGAGTGAGTGTGCTGAACTGTGACACACAGAATGGTTTCCACGCAGCTGCTGGTTGGATTAAGTGACGTACAGAAAGTGTCACCTGGACAGAAAATACGGATTGGAGTGAGTGTGCTGAACTGTGACACACAGAATGGTTCCACGCAGCTGTGTGAAATGGATTTGTATCACTGAGCTAAAACAACAAAATATTTTTTTTATATATTTTTTTTTTTTGGATTTTTGTTTTTTTTTTTGGAACGTGACGTGCAGAAACTATCGTAGAGCTAACTGACACCCTACTGACGGTGGCTATTTAGACTGCAACCCAGACAAATGTCGCACAGAGATTTTTGGGATCAAGCTATATACGTGACAGGCAGCAAAAGACTTGGTTGTATTAAGTGACGTACAGAAAGTGTCACCTGGACAGAAAATAGTGAGTGTACTGAACTGTGACACACAGAATGGTTCCACACTGCTGTGTGCAATGGATTTGTATCACTGAGATATAACATAAAAAAAAGGGGGTTATATTTGGCGATAGCTGCACTACTAGTGCCAGCCAGCCAAGCCAGGAGACAAAAAAAAAATTTCTTGTAGCCCTTAGAAGGGCTGTTGGGTTCTTTGTGGGTGATTCCTGCCTAACAGAGAACTAAATGCAGGCCCTAACACTCTCCCTGAAACGCAGCAGCTCTATCCCTAACGACATCTGAGCCTAGCACCGCGGCCAGTCACTAGTATATTCCAGGGTCACCTGATCAGGCCATCCAACTCCTGCTATCGACACTTAAGGGCCCCACGTGATGCTGGGTGTACTCCTGGCTTGTGATTGGCTGAGTGGCTGGGAGTCTCCTGGCTTGTGATTGGCTGAGTTTATAGGCGCCAAAAAAGCACGATGCGGAAGTTGCCATTTCCTCGAGCATGGCGAGATACTCGTCCGAGCAGCGAGCACTTACGAGTACCCTAATACTCGAACGAGCACCAAGTTCGGACGAGTATGCTCGCTCATCTCTATTTAAGACTGGAACTGCAGAGGGACTATGCTAAATATGCATGAGTGCAGCTATCCTGGATTGCAAAAATAAACACCGTAAAGATGCTAGTATTACAGAAAAAACAGTATAAATTCCGCTGTATCCCCCTTAAGATTTCAAAACAACTAATTGTGCAATTACAAGAGGATATGCTCCGCTTTATATGGAGCGGCTCTCGACCCAGAGTTGCTAAAAAAAAAAAAAAAAAAAACATTACACCCCTCTTTCCGTATGGGAGCATTAGGAGTTCCGCATCTGTACAGTTAGTACACTGCTAATTTGCTAGACCAGGCTACAGAACGGTGGTTATCTATGCCCCATCAATGGTTGCAAATAGAGGAACAGTTTGTAAGAAAGAAATCCTTGAAGTCACTAATGGCTGCATATGGTTTACGACCCTATATTCCTAACCTGCGCTTATGCACCATGCAAGCTACTTTCTTCGCTTCGTCAAGGCTATTCAAATCCAGTGTTCACTTCCACTTATGTCCTCGCCTTTCCTATCACGGTACTTGAGCACCATATCCCACATTATCTCTCACTAGATGGCTAGAATGCGGTATTGATACCATGGGATGCATGTTCACAAACTCTATGCTAGTAGATTTTGAAACTCTGCACACTAGGTTTGCGCTACCTAACTCCCTTTTTTTTTTTATCAGTATCTGCAGATCAGTCACTTCCTTTCCACGATTTCTCCACAGGTATTTCTGGACAGACCGGGGCTACTGAATGGGCTTTTTAAAGATCATGCTCCTCAGCGCTCTAATCTATCTAGTTCAGGGATGCCCAACCTACGGCCCTCCAGCTGTTGCTAAACTACAACTCCCAGCATGCTCGGATAGGCTACAGCTATCAGCCTACAGCAGGGCTGTAGGGGGAGTTGTAGTTTTACAACACCTGGAGGGGGCTGCAGGTTGAGCATCCTAGTTGGTGCTCCGTTCTAATCATGGTTGATAATGAGGTCAAACAACCATTTATGCTAAAATGGGAAGCAAAATTGGGGGAAGAATTCCTGTTGTTCTCATGGTGTGCTGCCTTACATTGGTCCATGAAATTTTGTAGGTGTATCAACCATACGGAACAAAACAGAAAAATTCAGCTCAGATGGTACTTGACCCCGAATAGGCTATTTCAAATCATCCCAAATTATTCCCCTCTGTGTTGGAGATGATGTGGGAAGTAGGCACCCCAACCGATATGTGGTGGCATTGTCCATCAGTTTATAACAATTGGTCGTCCATTTCCACCATTGTTAGGGTGATCTGCAGATAGCATTGACCCCGGAACTAGCCATCCTATGCATGGGTCTTGTTGAGATCCAGTCTAGTGAATCGTAGCTCATATTCTTAATGCCTCTAAAAGGGTGATAGATCGCCATTCGAAAATGGCACAACCTCCCTCAACAAAGGGGTTAGTACAACTGGTGAATTTCCATATGCAATGTGAACTTGTATTTTCTCCCACAATGCAGTCCAGGATAGTGACACATGACAGGTGGCTTCTGTGGTTGTCCAGCGCCTATGCTACACCATTGCCAGCGAGTGCCATGTGAAACCTCAAATGGTGTAGGGCTCACCGCGGGGCGTTGCATCACGCTTACGGTTCTTATGTCCGGTTGTGGGATTGATGCTTTGTATGCCTAAAACTGTACTATGGTCATGTGTGTACTCAGGGACTTCTGTATTTTTATATTTTTATTCCTTTATTATTTGTTAAATTGCTTTCTTTATTATGTATACGCATTTCTTGAAAAACTTTCAATTTGAATAAAAAGCTATTAAAACGAATTCTGGAACATCTATTTGATGACTCTTTGTTGTGCAATTCCTTTATTACTCCTGTTAGAAGTTATGAATGAATAACTAGCAATTTGCAATGAAGGTCCAGATGGGTGCTACCAGTTAGGGCTGTGTCCCTGCTCAGTGTATCTAGTCAGTACTACCAACGTCAGACTTTTCAGACCCCCCCCCAGCTGTTAAAGGGGTTATTTGGGCTCTCCTATATTGATGACCTATCCTCAGGATATGTCATTAATATCAGCTCGGTGGGGTCCAACACTCGGCACCCCTGCCGATTAGCTGTGTGAGAAGATGTGCATTTGCCGCCTCCCTTCTTTCTTTCTGCTTTGTTACTGTTTTGCTATAGACAGCAGCGCTGAGCAAAGAGAGACGGGAGACTGCACTCGCCTTCTCCTCATACAGCTGATTAGCGGGGTGCCGAGTTTCGAACCCCCTCCGAACTGATATTGATGCCCTTTCCTGAGGATAGATCATCAATATAAAAGAACCTAGAGAACCCTTTTAGCACCCATCTGCACCTTCATTTAAAACTGCTAGCAGAGCTTCTAGCAGGAATAATAAAGGAATGTTACAGCATGGAGTCATGAGAATAGATGCTCCCATATTAATACATGGGGAATGCAAGTAGTGTCAGGAGAGGTTACAGTATCTAATTACACTGTATTTTTTGAGTTTTTGTTATGGTGTTCACTGCTTGGTAATAGTGACATTTTAACTTTATTATGGTTTCACATAAGATTTACTTGTCATAAAGTGCAATGCAGGATAAGCAAATAAACAAAAAATGTCTATTTCCCCTATTCTGTGAAATGTACAAGGCTAGATCTGCTACATGTCCTACCGTCTTTTATTTATTTTTAAACCACCCTCGCCACTATCGATAATATTGTAATACTGATCGTGTTCATGTCCTCCCTTGCCATCAGTATTGTACGCCGAACACTTGCTATATATAGAGATCAGTGCTGGAAGGGGATAGTAAGGGTGTGTTCACATGCGGCAGATTCTGAGACTGAAAATCAGTTCCATTTATATGAATGGGGCAGCAAGCACATGGATTTCTGCAAGCTCCATTAATGTGAATGCAAATGATTTTCTGTTGCAGAATTTTCTGCCATGTGTGAAAGCATCCTTAACCACTTCCCATCCAGGCCATTTAGCCCTTTCCTAAACAGGCCTAATTTTGCAAATTTGAGATGTCACTTCATGTGGTAATTGGAACGCTTTTACTTATCCAAGCGATTCTGAGATTGTTTTCTCGTGACAAATTGTACTTTGTGTTAATGGTAAATTTGAGTCAATATATCTTACCTTTATTTATAAAAAAAAATCCAAAATTTACTGAAAATTTTGAACAAAATCACAATTTTTTAAAATATTTCTCTGCTTTTAAGTTGCATAGGGATATCTAATAAAATTGTTATTAATGAACATTCACCATATGTCCACTTTATGTTGGCATAATTTTGGAAATGTAATTTTATTTTTTGAGGACGTTAGAAGGCTTCGAATTTTAGATGTAATTTTTAAGATTTTCATGAAAATTTCCAATAGTTAATTTTAAACGACCTTTGCAGTTCTAAAGTGACTTTGAGGGGCTTAAATAATAGAAACCTCCCATAAATGAACATATTTTAGAAACTACAGCCCCCCAATGTAATCCAAACTGATTTTTACCAAGTTTATTAACCCTTTAGATTTCCCACAAGAAATAAAACAGTAGGAAGGTGAAATTTAAAAATAAATATATATTTTTTTGCAGATTTTCAATTTTTAATTCATTTTTCCTATAAGATAGCAAGGGTAAACCGCAAATCAAACCTGAATATTTATTTTCCTGATTCTGAAGTTTGTAGAAACACCCCATATGTGGTTGTTACGGACGTGGCGATACCTAACATGTTTAATTTTATTTATTTATTTAAGGTTTACACAATAATATTTTTGAAACAAAAAAAATCATGTTTTAGTGTGTGAGCTGTAGTTTTTATATTTTTTGGGCGATTGTTTCAGGTAGGGGCTACTTTTTTGCGGGATGAGATGTCGGTTAGATTGGTAATATTTTGGGGGGCATACGCCTTTTTTTTATCGCTTGGTATTACGCTTTTTGTAATGTAAGGTGACAAAAAATGGCTTTTTTGACAGTTTTTTATTTTTTTTTCTGTGTTCATCTGAGGGGTTATGTCAGGTGAGATTTTTGTAGAGCAGGTTGTTACGGACGCGGCGATACCCAACATGTCTAGGGTATTTTATTATTTTTACTCAATTATAAATGTGTGTATATGGGAAAAAATGTTGAGGGGGGGGGTGATTGAAGGGGGTGGGCTTGGGGGGGGGGTGATTGATTTAATGTTTGATTTGTGTTTTGTTTTTGTTTTTTTATTGATGCAATGGACTTGTGCCCTGCAGCACAAATTATTATTTTTTTTTCTGTGTGTGTATATGACATCATGAACTAAAGAATGTATTTGTACTTTTTGTGTGGTGGTTGCTTTGGCAACTTGCTGTTCTCTAACAAGGACCTTAACAGCAAAATTCACAACAGGTGTTGGATCCATGAATCGCCTAATAAATGTCCTGGTTAAATTAGAATTAGTATTTAATCAATCCTCCTCATCATGCTGTTCACATTTTGACATCATGAGTAGGGAAACGGCAGAGACCTGCGGCTAATTACTGTGACTGGCAATAATGCCAATCGTAATTAAAGGCTTTAGATGCAGTGATCAAGTGAGATCATGGCATCTAAATGCGCAAAAACCCGGAAGCTCGGGCTTCCTAATGACACCCACTGCGGCCAATGGGGGCACTGGTAGTTGCGCTGAACACGATGGGCCTCACTGACGAGGCTGATAGTGTTCTTGTTATAATTCTTATTTTGGCCACCAGATGGCAGGCCAGGAATGAGAAATTAGCATTTTTCAGTCCAAAACCCATTTTAAAAATCCCTGATCGTACAAAATGAAAAATTAAAAAACATAATTTATAGACTCATATATGAGCTTCAAAATCATCACAAAAAATTAAAAAAAAAGTTAACTATATAAAAAATAAAAAAATATAAATTTAAATCTCCCCCTTTCCGTATAAAGAAAAAGTAAATACCTAAATAGCAATAAATATAAACATCATGGGTATCGCCTCAACCGAAAACGCCCATACTATTAGAGTTTACAATATGATGAATGGCGTAATGGAAAAAAGGGTCAAAATTGGACGATCTGCCATTTTTTCACTGCTTCTCTTACCCCAAAAAATGTAATAAAATTGATCAAAATGTCACGCACACTCCAAAAAGGGAGATTGTCCCGCAAAAAATGAGCCCCTAAACAGCTCAGTAGACATAAGTATAAAAAAGTTATGGGGGTCAGAATATATATATATATTTTTTTAATCAAAGTTTAAATTTATTTTTATACTATTTAGACATAAAAAACCTATACATATGGGGTATCGTTGTAATCGTACTGATCCAGGGAATGAAGGGCATGTAAAACGGTGGAGGAATTGCGTTTTTTGTTTTTTTTCCAATTCCACCCATTTGGAATTTTTTTTACTGCTTCCCACTACATTTTAGACTTTTTATATATTAATATACTTTATACATTTTATATATTAATGGTGACATTTAAAAGTACAAATTGTCCTGCAAAAAATAAGCCCTCATATAGCAATGTGAACGGAAATATAAAAAAGTTATGGCCCAAGAAAGATGAAGAAAAATGAAAACGCAAAAACGAAGAAACCTAGGGGTTAAAGGCATTCCCTTATGCATTCCGTCATAGAATTCTGTCTAACAGAATCCATCACAGAATTGTAATAAAACCCAAACTCGAGCTTCTAAAACACAAGTTCGCTCATCCCTACTCATGAGACCAAGATGACACCTAACAATCGATCAACAGTACCTCGCCATTGTGAGGCGTCAAGCAGAATGTTCTCAGACGGAAGTGGCCACTGAGCTTAGAGTGTCATCAGCAGGTTGCCACAGAGATACAGAGAGACTGGAAGAGTCACATAAAGGCATAGAAGTGGACGTCCTTTGGCCACATTCCACACGGATGACCATTTCATTGTGAACAATGCCCAGCGGAATGCCACTGAACTCCAGGCACATTTAAGGGAGGCGAGAGGCACCCAAGTGTTACATCAGACCAATTGAAACCGTTTACATCAGCGTGGTCTAAGTGCTAGTCGTCCCTCAAGGTTAACCTGACCACACCAACAGGCACAAACGTCATTGTCTTTCATGGGCCACGGAACATCTACGCTGGACAGGAGACCAGTGGGCCTCAGTGCTGTTCTCTGATGAAAGTCGATTCACGCTGAGAAGAAATGATGGCCGCCAACGATGTTGCAGACGTCAAGGGGAGTGCTAACTGTTGTCACCAGACGAGCCTTTGGTGGTGGTAGAGTGGGCAGGTGTGTCTAGTCAGTACTGAACTGCCCTACACTTTGTGAATGCTACAGTGACAAGCCTGTACTACTTGAACAACATCATTAATCCAGCCATTGTGCCTCTGCATAAACAACACAGGCCTAATTTAATCTTCATGGATGACAATGGGTTGCATCAAAAGAGGCATAGATGCCTGTGATGCGAACATAGTCCTGCCACTTTACAAATCACTAGTCAAACCACACATGGAGTTCTGTGTACAGTTCTGGGCTCCTGTGAACAAGGCAGACATAGCAGAGCTGGAGAGGGTTCAGAGGAGGGCATCTAAAGTAATAACTGGAATGGGTGGACTACAGTACACAGAAAGATTATCAAAATTAGGGTTATTCACTTTAGAAAAAAGACGACTGAGGGGAGATCTAATAATTATGTATAAATATATCAGAGGTCAGTACAGAGATCTCTCCCACGATCTATTTATCCTCAGGACTGTGACTGTGACAAGGGGACATCCTCTGCGTCTGGAGGAAAGAAGGTTTGTACACAAACATAGAAGAGGATTCTTTACAGTAAGAGCAGGGAGACTATGGAACTCTCTGCCTGAGGAGGTGGTGATGGTAAGTTCACTAAAAGAGTTCGAGAGGCCTGGATGTATTTTTGGAGGCTAATAATATTACAGGTTATAGTTACTAGAGAGGGGTCGGTGATCCAGGGAGCAATTCTGATTGCCTGATTGGAGTTGGGAAGAAATTTTTTCCCCCTAAAGTGGGGAAAATTGGCTTCTACCTCACAGGGGTATTTTGCCTTTCTCTGGATCAACTTGTAGGAAAACAGGCCGAAATGGATGGACAGATGTCTTTTTTGGCCTTATAAACTATATTACTATTTTACTATGTTACAATGTGCCAGCTCATCAAGGTCAGATTATTAGGGAATGGCTGTTGGAGTAAATCACAGAAAAAGAACATTAGTGCACAAAAATAGATGCAAACAATATATACTGTATAAACTAAGACCTCCTTCTGATATGATAAAATCTGAGACTCTTAGCCAATATATTTTGATCAAAACACATCTGTGCCCACCTACCCAGCGTCACGGTGGTCTCAGGTCAGGCAGGTCCTACGCCAAACCTAACTATGCCGTTGGGCATCTATATCTAGTAGCGTGGACGCTGCACATATAGGTGTGTTGCTCCTAGTGACCTCTATGTGCATACAGCAACCAATGAGAGGAGGAGCAAACACACCTATATGTACCACGCAAGCAAGGCACTCAATTTGATAGGAACTGCACATAGAGGTCACTAGGAGCAACACACCTATATGTGCAGCGTCCACGCTCCTAGATATAGATGCCCAACGGCATAGTTAGGTTTAGCGTAGGACCTGCCTGACCTGAGACCACCGTGACGCTGGGTAGGTGGGCACAGATGTGTGTTGATCAAAATATGTTGGCTAAGAGTCTGATTTTATCATATCAGAATGAGGTCTTAGTTTATACAGTATATATTGTTTGCATCTATTTTTGTGCATTAATATTCTTTTTCTGTGATTTACTTTGATATATATAGCCACTGACATCCGCAATCATTATTATCACGTCATGCAGGATGTTTTTTATCCTTTTGTTTCAATGGCTGTTGGAGACTGGTGTACCTCAAATGGAGTGCCCTGCACTTTCTCCAGAACTGAATCCCATTGAAAACCTATCAGATCAGCTGAGTCGCCGTGTATAGGCTCGTAACTCTGTACCCCAGAACCTCAATGACCTGAGGGCCGTCCTTCAAGGAGAATGGGATGCGATTCCTCAGCAGACAATAATATTTGCTGTGGCCAAATGCTGGCCGCCTCAGTGACATGGTCCCCTTGTGTCGTGTCAAATGGTCATGTGACACAAGGGGAGCAGATCACTGCTGTGGCCATCGATTGGCTGCGGCGACGTCAAACCTGGAAGTTTACACCGAGAGACCTGAGCTAAAGGCCAGAGATGGAAGGACCTGGGAGCCAGCGTCTAGAAGCAGGTAAGGCCGAGTTTACACTTCAGATATTTGATCAGTTATTTCCATCAGTTACTGTAAGCCAAAACCAGGTGCAGTTAAAAAAAAAAAAAAAAAAAAACCAGAACAGTTGCAGGTCTTTCCATTATCTTATCTCTGTGTAGGCTTCACTACGGGTTTTGGCTCACAATAACTGATGGAAATAACTGATCAAATGTCTGTTTTTTTTTAAAAAAAAAACAACAAAAAATAACTTAAGTGTGAACTTGGCCTAAGTGTGCTTCTTCAAAAGTTGTCCCCCCCCCACAATGTGCACAACCCCTTTAAGGCTGGTTCTCAAGTAACGCCTGAGAAGGAATTAAGGTACACCTGAAAACGGTGTAGTTTTATGGCAAATTGGTACAGAATTGCCAACAGCTGTGTGTAAGGCTTCCTTCATACAAACTATTTTTTCAGTATTTTTAACAAAATCTAAAAAGCACCAATAATTTCAAGCATGTTTCATAATGTTTTAATGTTTTTGTGGCATTCTTTATTTTGTATCATTTTAACCATATGTTCTGCTGCTTTTCAAGGCCTATAAGTATTGTCTATGGGAACAGTTTTGGAGGAAAAAAAAATCCCGAAAAGCCTCACAACAAACTATGTACAGTATGCTGCAAAGCACTGCTAGTAAATTCAGTCTTGTATGCTAACGGCTTATAGAAGTGGTAAATGAGTAGGTGGATACCTCCTTGAATCTACTTTACATTCAAGGTTTTGTGCTGTAGATGGGTCTTATGCACCAAATGGAGGTAATGTATACCAGCCTATGCAAAGTCTACATAAAATAAAAAAACAAGCATGTTTCTTTGAATGCAATAGATATAGGACTCTGTTCTCCCCTGCAAGCACTGTTTTCAGTGCATCTAAGACTAAAATTGGATTGTGATATGACACCAGACTGAATCGAGCTTCCTATTTGATAAAACAATGGTATTTTCAATGGAACCACAAAAAAAATGTGGACAGCACACTGTGTCCGTTCCGCAGTCCTGCAAAAAGATAGAACATGTCCTATTTGTGTCTGTTTTGCAGACAAGAATAGGCACTGTTACAATGGGTCTGCAAAAAAAAAAATGGATGCAGTGTGGACGTCACCAGTATTTTTTGGTGATCCTCGTTTTGCGGACTGCAAAATACCATATGGTTGTGTGAATGCACTAGTACTTGTGAAGTTTCTATTCAAATTGCCGGTAACCATGGTTTCACAAGTTCATCAACTGTCTAATGATTTCAGTCCATATGGTTTTATTTTGTATGGTACATAACTGTCATTGCCGGTATCTAAATGTTACTAATATAAAAAGGAAGCACAGATGTCAGGAAATACACGGGCTAAGTGTGTGCCGGTCAGATTTTCCCGTAGTAATTTATATGACCAGTTTGGCTTTGATATTTCTTTTTCCTACAGTTTGTCCTTTAGGTCTACTTAATGACATATGTCAAGATTTTTTTTTTTTTTTTATTACTTTGGTGAAATATGCTGGATTAAAATATAATCACAGATGATGATGTAAATGTGTCTTTTTGTTCTGACAAAATGTAAATTAATGATGAAGTTGATTTTGGGACACCTGGGAAAGCAAACACAGGTCACTTTTGCTTTTTTATTTCCTAAAACTAGTTCCTTTCTCTGGTAAATGAAATACTTTAAAAAAAGGAACAACTTTAAAAGCTAGGAGTTTAATACCATACTCTACCTTGTTCCTTTTCTTCTGGATGTTTTTTTTGTGCTGTATTTGAAATGATAGCCATTGGCTCTAGTTAACAGCGAAAATAAGCTTCTTCAGGGTTTCTTTCTCCCTTTACTTATCTACAAATTTAGCTCAGCAGATATGGGGGATTATTCTTAAGCCTCATGTACAAGACCATATCCGTTTTTGCAGTCTGCTAATCACGGATACGCAAAACATGGATCCCGGACATTTGCATGCTACCATTTATATTTTCAAAATTCTCTAGAAATGTCCTATCCTTGTCCGCAAAATGGACGGAACAGACATATAGATACGGACAGCACACTGTGTCAGCATCTTTTGCAGCCCCATTGAATTGAATGGATCCACATCCAATCCACAAAAAATGCAGATTGGATGCTTACCGAAACTACGGCGCATGAGGCCTTATTGTAGTATTTTATTGAAGTGAATGGGGGCAGCACTGCAGTAACCAGCTCCTTCCACTACACACAATGGGCAAAGCTTTACTTCTGCCACCAGAGCCATTGCAGAGTAGTTGATAATTAGGGGTGAGGACTTGCTCTAATAGTCCATCAGTGTGTTGTTTTGAAATAAGGAAATTTTACTTACGTTTTAATGTCAAATTATTTGTATGTGTGTACATGGAAATGTAGTGTTTATTTTTTTGTTTTTTTGACATGTCAGGAATCTATGGATTCTGATTGTATAGTTTCTTATGCCACGTCACATATTGCACGAAGTAATGCATAGGTAGTTCATTCAGTACTATATGAACTTGTATTTAAACTGTTAAAAAAACAAAAGCAAAATATATTGTAATAGGAAAACAAAATTCAATTAACACATGTCTCTGATGCTTGTTTGATCCAGGGGTTGTCCCATTACAGCAACACATTTTTTATCCACAGTACAGGGCAGGAATCAGAAACTGCCGGCACTCCAGTTGTTAGAACTACAACTCCCATCATGCTCTATTCACTTGTTTGGAAGTGTGCTTGCTGGAGTGCCAGAGGTTGCTGTCCCCTGGTATAGGGGATAAGCATTTGACTGGCAGCGGTCCAACCACTGGACTCTGCCAGTTATGAGGATGGGCGTCTTATTAGCCTGTCTATTCAACTTTGTTGGGCTAGCAGCCCATAGAGTTGAATACACATCGCCCATTCTTGTGATTAATGAGTGACCCAGGTGTCGGATCGTTGCCTATCACTTATCTCCTATCCTGTGGCTACGGATAAGTTGTTATAGTGGGACAACTACTTTAACTGCACTTCAAATGCATGCCACTTGCAGTTCCTCTAGACACTGAGAGTAATTGGAGCAAAGCCAGATTCACTTTTAGTTACTGTATCACTGTACACCTAAGAAATGAAGGACTGAATCTATTGACTTAGTTGAGGTTTCCGCCGAATTTATTTTTTATCATTATAAAATAAGGCCAAACCCTGACTGCCGTTACCATAACGCTCCCTTTTCAATGCTTTAGTTACCCCACTCCCTCTGCTTGCCTTTCCCCCTCAACACCCAAGGAATGCCTACTATGACCAGTGATTGGCTGACTGGGCATTTCCTGTGTGTTGAAAGAGCAGGAAGCAGAGAATGTTGGGGGACTAAAGCATCAGATTGGAAGCAGTGGGGTTATCAATGAGGTGGAGTATGTACTTATTTTATTAATTTACACCATAGACAGCCTAAAAATAAACAAAACTGCCAAAAAACCTTTTTTAGTGTACAGAAGTTAAACCAGTACCCTATGCAACCTTTTGTATATAAAACTATAGGCTTTTTTTTTTTTAATGTTCACCCAAGGGTGGGTTTACACTGCCCCACTGTTGGGCAGATTATTGGTGACATTCATATGAACACTCATTCCCGATAATCAGCCGGTCTAAAGGTTTCCTGCAGATTACCTGATAAATGAGCAAAACCAGTGAAACAATCGCTTATACAGACACCTTGTTGCTCCTGCTCCTAAAGCAGCTAATATTAAAGGTAATATTACCAGTGACTGTAGCTGTGAGTTATCTCCCATCTGGTCCTCAACTGCGTCATGTGACCAACACTCTGACTCTTCTACTTACACAGTGTCTTATGTGTGGACAGGAAGTGAGTTTCTCCATTTATTCCTATGAAAAATGAAACTGAGGCTCCCACAGGGCTGAAAAGAGAAACTGACTTCCTAGAGCAGTGGTTCTCAACTCCAGTCCTCGGGACCCACCTGCCAGTCAGGATTTAGGAATATCCCACAGAATGAATACCTGTGGTAAGTCCTGATGGATGGACGCTAATTATATCAGCTGGTCTAAACTAAGGAAATCCTGAAAACCTGACTGGCAGGTGGGTCCCGAGGACTGGAGTTGAGAACCACTGTCCTAGAGTATACATTATGCACCTTTTTAAGGTCAGACACACACAAGCAAGTTGAATGCGATAAACTCGCAGCATGTGTCAAACTGAGGTCTGGGTCTGGTTCTGGCTTCCGCTCCTCTGACAGTAGCGCACGGCATTGTACTGATTTATAATGCTGTGTACCCCTGAGAGTCCTGGAATCTATTGTATTACACTGACACCATTATTCAGAAGATACTAGCAATATACAGTGGGGGAAAAAAGTATTTAGTCAGCCACCAATTGTGCAAGTTCTTCCACTTAAAAAGATGAGAGAGTCCTGTAATTGACATCATAGGTAGACCTCAACTATGAGAGACAAAATGAGAAAACAAATCCAGAAAATCATTGTCTGATTTTTAAAGAATTTATGTGCAAATTATGGTGGAAAATAAGTAGGAAAGTTAGTCAATAAAAAAAGTTCATCTCAATACTTAGTTATCCTTTTTTGGCAATGACAGAGGTCAAACATTTTCTGTAAGTCTTCACAAGGTTGGCACGCACTGTTGCTGGTATGTTGACCTATTCCTCCATGCAGATCTCCTCTAGAGCAGTGATGTTTTGGGGGCTGTTGCTGGGCAACACGGACTTTCAACTCCCTCCAAAGGTTTTCTATGCGGTTGAGATCTGGAGACTGGCTAGGCCACTCAAGGACCTTGAAATGCTTCTTACGAAGCCACTCCTTCGCTGCCCTGGCGGTGTGCTTGGGATCATTGTCATGCTGAAAGACCCAGCCACGTTTCATCTTCAATGCCCTTGCTGATGGAAGGAGGTTTGCACTCAAAATCCCACGATAGTCATTCTTTCATGTACACAGATCAGTCGTCCTGGTCCCTTTGCAGAGAAACAGCCTCAAAGCATGATGTTGCCACCTCCATGCTTCACAGCAGGTATGGTGTTCTTTGGATGCAACTCAGCATTCACTCTCCTCCAAACACGACGAGTTGTGTTTCTACCAAATAGTTCTACTTTGGTTTCATCTGACCATATGACATTCTCCCAATACTTTTCTGGAACCTCCAAATGCTCACTAGCAAACTTCAGATGGGCCCGGATATGTACTGGCTTAAGCAGGGGGACACGTCTGGCACTGCAGGATCTGAGTCCCTGGCGGCGTAGTGTTTTACTGACGGTAGCCTTTGTTATGTTGGTCCTAGCTTTCTGCAGGTCATTCACTATGTCCCCCCGTGTGGTTCTGGGATTTTTGCTCACAGTTCTTGTGATAATTTTGACCCCACGGGGTAAGATCTTGCGTGGAGCCCCTGATCGAGGGGGATTATCTTTGGTCTTGTATGTCTTCCATTTTCTAATTATTGCTCCCACAGTTGATTTCTTCACACCAAGCTGCTTGCCTATTGCAGATTCAGTCTTCCCAGCCTGGTGCAGGTCTACAATTTTGTTTCTGGTGTCCTTCGACAGCTGTTTGATCTTCACCATAGTGGAGTTTGGAGTGTGACTGTTTGAGGTTGTGGACAGGTGTTTTTTATACTGATAACAAGTTCAAACATGTGCCATTACTACAGGTAATGAGTGGAGGACAGAGGGGCTTCTTAAAGAAGAAGTTACAGGTCTGTGAGAGCCAGAAATCCTGCTTGTTTGTAGGTGACCAAATACTTATTTTCCACCATAATTTGCAAATTCTTTAAAAATCAGACAATGTGTTTTTCTGGATTTGTTTTCTCATTTTGTTGAGGTCTACCTATGATGTCAATTACAGGCCTCCCTCATCTTTTTAAGTGGGAGAACTTGCTCAATTGGTGGCTGACTAAATACTTTTTTTTCCCACTGTAAATCAGTATTATGCTGTGTGATCCTGCACACAGCATAATACTGCACGGTGGCTCAGTGGTTAGCACTGTTTCCTTGCAGCACTGGGGTCCTGGGTTTGAATCCAACCAAGGACAACATATTCATGGAATTTGTGTGTTCTCCCTGTGTTTGTGTAGGCTTCCTCTGGGTGGTCCAGTTTCCTCCCATATTCCAAAGACATACTGATAGGGAACTTAGATTGTGAGCCCCATTCGGGACAGAGTGATGCTAATGTCTGTTAAGGGCTGCGGTATATGTCAGCGCTATATAAATGTGTATAATAAATGGGAGCCGAGGCCAGAATGGAACCTCATACTGACTCACTGCAAGTTTGTCGCGTTGTACTCGCTTGTGTGTGTTTGGCCTAAGGGGGTAGAGATTAAAAATTTTTGTGGGAGTGCTTATTGCATCGTGGGCTGCAGAGACTGAACTCTATTTCTGGTGTCCGATGCGGTTTTGCATCCTAAGCAGGCTGTGGTGATACATTAGTCTTTACCAAAAAAGTCTCATGTATATAAATATGTATGAGACTTTTTGTAAAACTGCTTGTGCAGACAGACAAACATTATTGCATCCTATGGAAACAAACATTCACAACTGTGTAAGTTTGCCGGATCATCCTCACACGCAAAGTGTCCTGCGCTGCATGCATTTTGGGGACACAAGACTCCCTTTCCTGGGATTGGTGAGGCTCCCAGCGGAAAGATCCTAACTGATCTAATACTTATCCTCGAACTAGGTTACTTAATACAGAACACTTCATAGAGTTTTTCTAAATATGTTGTGCTTAGTCAGATTTCTTTTTTTTTTTTTTTTTCTGTTAGCTCCTGGTGTCATTCAGAAGCTACATGAGGGTCCTGGAGAAATGGGGAAACCTGTTGTGCTTCCTAAAGAAGATCAAGAGAAGATGAAGGAGATGTTTAAAATCAATCAGTTCAATTTAATGGCCAGTGAGATGATCGCACTCAACAGATCTTTGCCTGATGTCCGTCTGGAAGGGTAAGTGAGTTGCACTATTTATCAGAATAGAAACTGCTTGTAGTTGAAAAGGAAACTACTTTGGGAAGATTGTTTGCCAAATGCTCATGACATGAAATTATTTTTGCTGAAGAGATGTTGGGCAATGCGACCTGTAAATTGCTTACAGTATTTTTTTTTCCACCTTATAATAAAACATAGTGCCTTGAAATGAAAGGGAGTTCATGTCTGAGAAGTATCCTCCACACAAAAAGAAAAGAAATTCTGTTCACATTGTATATTGCTCAAAAGATGTCTGCTGTTTGCCACATATCTAGACAATTAGCATCTTAAAAGAAATGTGTCATCAGAAAACCATAAAGTCCTGCAGTTTTCGCCCTGGCAACTAAACTTAATAATAGGTGCCACTTCTTGGTCTGTACAGATCACTTTACTGCAGTTATCTGCTTATCTATCATACAAATCCCTGAATGATAACAACTCTGTGTTTAGATGACAGGATCCACCATTCAAAAAAGATGATTGTCAAATCTTATCTGTGCTTTCTCATACATTGACCTCTGCATAGGCTGGGGCGGATTAAGTGTATGATAGTCCCGAAGCTATGTACCCTACTCGGGCCCCTCCCTCCATTTAAGTTTAGTGTGTTTTTTTTTTTTTTTTTTTTTCTGTATGAGGAGGCTGCAGTGCTTTGTGAGCACCACAGTCTCTTCCTAGGCCATATGACGGCACATTCATCGTTCACGAGGCCTAGGTGCAACTCCGTGCCATCCGAATGATTCGGGCTAAGCTGCAATACCAAGCAAAGTGCTATTAAATGGCCAGAGCTGTGCTTAGTAAGCAGCAAAGAGGCTGCAGCGCTTACAGGAACATCACGTTCTCCTCAAACAGCTGATTGGCAGAGGTGTCAGGCGTCGGACCCCATCAATCTCATATTGATGATCTTTCCTGAGGATAGGCCATCAATATGTAAAAACCCTTTTACCTTATGTTATCTGTAGTGTTAAATAGGGCTGCAGGTACCTTCAACTACATTATCTGTACCCAGAAAGTTATCACTGTGTTATGTGGGGTGTTACATAGGACTGCAGGGAATATCTTTTACATTATCTGTACTCAGATACTGAGTACAAATAATGTAGTAGATGTCACCTGCAATCCTACATAAAACTACATGGTACCTGCAGTATGCACTGCTGAAAGCTGGAGCACCCTCGTCCTTGCTGCGCTGCTCTCCGACCTCCTCCTCTTGCAGCCAGGACACAGCAGCACATGGTACTCCAGACTAAAGAAATACCCAGGAGCCATTGGCTTCTAAACTGAAAAGCCTGTTTTAATAGCTTCATGTATTCCCCATGTAATAACAACAATTCTGGAGCATCTATTCTTATTGCTCTATGTTGTGCCATTCCTTTATTATTTCTACTAGTTATGAATTATTAGCCTTCAATAAGGGTACAGAGGGGAGGTAACAAGTTGGGGGTATGTACCTGGACAGACTTACTCTATCCAATCAGTGCTGCCCCCAACTTGTTACTTCCCTTCTGTACCCATACTGCAGACTGCTAGATATTCATTCATAACTTCTAGTATAAATAACCGTTGAATGGAACAACATAGTCATAAGAATAGATGTTCCAGAATTGTTATTACATGGGGAATGTATGAAGCTAATAAAACAGGCATGTCAGGAGTGGTGAAAGGTCCTCTTTAAGGGAGGTTTCATAACACGTTTTTGCCATTAGTTTAATGTATACATGAACAAATGCCTCATCCGTTCACCATGGAATTCCATTGTAAAAAAAAAAAAAAGCTTTTACTGGACTGCAGGATACAAAAGCGTGGTGTGCTACTTTTTTGTTTCATTTTTTTCGGACTTATTCCTAAGGCTACTTTCACACTTGCCTTGTTTTTCTTTTTTTCCCCGATATTGAGATCCTCTGCCAGATCTCAATACCGGGAAAGAACAACAACACAAGTGTGAAAGTAGCCGTAAACAGATGACAAAAAAGTAATGTGGACTAGGGTTGAGCGGTAAACCGGTGTGAATGATATACCGCAGTATTAAGAAACAGCGATATGGCGATATCGCTGTTTCCAAATAACCTCGGTATTTAGTGACGTCATAGGAGCGGTCATATGCGCGCTGACCGCTTCTAGATGTGTGACAGCCTGCCCCTTGTATATGCCTACCGTACATATTACTTCGTGCAGCTGCCGTCCCTGGCTCCTCCTTGCTCCCATATTCAAGTGCGAGGAGCGCAAAATCAGCAGTCCATGAGGAGGAGGCAAGGAGAGTGAGAGATCCTAACTGCCTTGGAGTCATAAATAATATACTGTCTATGTCAGGGGTGTACAACAGATCGGGTCGCTGGCCACACAACGGTTCATTATAGCTCCTGCACCTTAGCAGGAGCAGGACGGGTCCCGGAGAGCAGGGGAGACGAGGAGAAGGCAGAAGCAGTGTATCAGCGCTTCTGCCTTCTGCTCAGATAGGTGAGCAGGGCACTGTGCAGGGTGCACCTGGAGGCAGAGGAGCGCAGAGCTGCAGGGTCAGGAGACCCTGATCAGCTCTGCCTTGTACAATGCACCCAACAGCAGGCTGGTTTCCCCTGTAACTGGGGCTCCTTCGGATGCCACAGTTACAGGGGAAATAATGCAAAAACATCTGTGTCCCCAAAGGCCTTTTAGTGACCTCTTTGGGACAAATCATGTGGGAAAAAAATATATAAAAAAAAATAAGTTTAAAAATTATTTAAAAAAACTAAAAACAAAAATAATACAAATAAAAGAAATAAAATATGACGTTGCAAAGAAAAATAAAAATAGAAAATTATAAAAAAAAAAAAAAAAAGAAAAAATTGCAAAATAAGAGTGTGTTCACTGTCCCCTAACAGTCTTTTTATGATTCCTTGGGGGGACATTATGTGCCAAAAATATATTTAAAAAAATAGAAAATTATTAAAAATAATAATGTAAAAAAAAAAAAAGTGCAAAATAGTGTTCATTGTCCCCCAACA
>ONZH01007883.1:0-197536 GCA_900303285.1 Rhinella marina | reverse complement strand
CAGTGCAGCACAATATAACTGCCCCAGCAAAACCAAATACCACAGTGCAGCACAATATTACTGCCTCAGCAAAACAAGTACTACAGTGCAGCACAATATACGGCCCCAGCAAAACCAAGTACTACAGTGCAGCACAATATACTGCCCCAGCAAAACCAAGAACTACAGTGCAGCACAATATCCTGCCTCAGCCAAAACCAAGTACCACAGTGCAGCACAATTATACTGCCTCAGCAAAACCAAGTACTACAGTGCAGCACAATATCCTGCCTCAGCAAAACCAAGTACTACAGTGCAGCACAATATACTGCCTCAGCAAAACCAAGTACTACAGTGCAGCACAAATCCTGCTCAGGAGAACCAAAGTACTACAACGCAGCACAAAATACTGCCCCAACAAAACCAAGTTCTACAGTGCAGCACAATATACTGCCCCAGCAAAACCAAGTTACTACAGTGCAGCACAAAATACTGCTGCTCAGGCTCCTGAGGACGGCAATGACACTTGAATTCAGGAGGGCACAATTGGCCACTAGCCATGTGCATAAGTACCTGATGCTCGTAGCATTATTTAATGATAAGAGAATAGGATCATTATGTACCTGGCCAGGTCCTTGAGAAGGGTTCAGATAGTCCCCCTGAGCATCAGCCCACTATTTCCAGTCCACCCCTGCCTATACTGCCTCAGCAAAACCAAGTACTACAGTGCAGCACAATATCCTGCTCAGGAGAACCAAGTACTACAACGCAGCACAAAATACTGCCCCAACAAAACCAAGTACTACAGTGCAGCACAATATCCTGCCTCAGCAAAACCAAGTACTACAGTGCAGCACAATATCCTGCCTCAGCAAAACCAAGTACTACAGTGCAGCACAATATCCTGCCTCAGCAAAACCAAGTACTACAGTGCAGCACAATATCCTGCCTCAGCAAAACCAAGTACTACAGTGCAGCACAATATACTGCCCCAGCAAAACCAAATACCACAGTGCAGCACAATATACTGCCTCAGCAAAACCAAGTACTACAGTGCAGCACAATATACGGCCCCAGCAAAACCAAGTACTACAGTGCAGCACAATATACTGCCCCAGCAAAACCAAGAACTACAGTGCAGCACAATATCCTGCCTCAGCAAAACCAAGTACCACAGTGCAGCACAATATACTGCCTCAGCAAAACCAAGTACTACAGTGCAGCACAATATCCTGCCTCAGCAAAACCAAGTACTACAGTGCAGCACAATATACTGCCTCAGCAAAACCAAGTACTACAGTGCAGCACAATATCCTGCTCAGGAGAACCAAGTACTACAACGCAGCACAAAATACTGCCCCAACAAAACCAAGTTCTACAGTGCAGCACAATATACTGCCCCAGCAAAACCAAGTACTACAGTGCAGCACAAAATACTGCTGCTCAGGCTCCTGAGGACGGCAATACACTTGAATTCAGGAGGGCACAATTGGCCACTAGCCATGTGCATAAGTACCTGATGCTCGTAGCATTATTTAATGATAAGAGAATAGGATCATTATGTACCTGGCCAGGTCCTTGAGAAGGGTTCAGATAGTCCCCCTGAGCATCAGCCCACTATTTCCAGTCCACCCCTGCCTTTCGGTGACTCCCGTTTACTTCCTGGGGATATGTTGTAAATGTCTGAGTTGAGAATATATGTCAGGTATATGTGCAGTGTCCCATTGCGAAATCGGGGTTAATGCTAGGTCACTGTATTTGACTACTGTGTATTGCAAAGGTTGTATGTGGAGGGTTGGGAGTTAATCAGCCAGCCCATTAGCTACAGTAACCAGGTGTGGGCTGGTTACACCCCTCTAACTAGGAGTCTGTGTGTGGCTGAGAGCCAGAGAGTTAGCTGTGTGAGAGACTGCCGCAACAGGCAGGTAGACATCAGCCCTGGAAGGCAAGTGCCAGCCTCTGAGGAAAAGAAAAGTGACCTTAACAGAAGTAACAGTGGTGACTACAAAGGGAGAGTGCAGGAAATATTTGGCAGAAAAGGTAATGCCTGCATTTTGGGCTATAGACTTTCCTGCATATTGATTTGGGTGATAACCTCTGGGCCCTCACAATTAAGAGACAACTTGGCCATCTGTCTGAAGGAAAAAGCTACCACCGAACAGCTGTGAACTTGTAGGGCTGCATTTTGAAGAGAATATCGATTAAGATAAATACAGATTTATAGAGAAAATGCACAGTTTAGGCTGGACTGATTATACAGGTTGACTGGATAAAGAGAGGCGTAGAGGGAACTAGTAAACCGCCCACAATTCCCTACACACAACCTTGGGAAACTGCATATGCTGATAGTAAAGACCCTGCTTAATATGTACAATGTCTGTGTGAACCATCTACCAACTACTGCAGTATAGTACAGTAAACTTGTACTAAAACCAGTTTCATCTCCGCACTGTCTGGATCACCAAAGCATGCATTTCACTGGCCATCTGTGGGACCCCCTACCTTGCACCCCTAAAACCTAACATCAAGGGGACCACCACTACCACTAGGCAGAGGGTCCCAGAACCAGAGTGTGCCCTGAAAGGAAAGTAAAGATATGCCCCTCCCATCTCTGCATGGCCCTAAGCGTTTGGTAGGACAACAACTGTGAGTACTACAACATTCATCTGTGCCACTACTACCATCCTCATCCTCTCCACCTTCCCATTTGGCCACTGCATCTCTTTAAATACATTTGGCCCTCAATATGAATATAGACGTTGCATAGATTATTAAAGATGATTGGCTGTTTGTAATTTTTCTCATTTTCCTATACAAACTATGGTTAACTCAATCGTGCCATTACAAAAACAACTTGTCCCGCAAATAAATAAGCCCTCATACAGCTGTGTGAACAGAGAATTTAAAAAAAGTTATGGCTCTTAATGACATGCAACCAAGTTATTTAGGGCTAATGACTTCCAGGGAAACATGAGAGGCTTGTAAAACAACTTGTAATACTAAACCTAATTTACATTTCTCTTGACCTGAAAATATGAGTCTCTTTGCCTACTACATAGCTAACATGCTTGGTGACAACCCTTCATAGTAGCCATTATAGTGCTCAGAGTGTTTGCCAACTAGATTTAAAGCGGCCACAGAACCTTCACATTGACACACGTGATTGCTGCAGCCAATCACTGGCTGCAGCAGTCACCTCGATAGTGTTGATATGTCACCGTTACAGATATTGATTGGATGCAGTGATCATATGTTGACATGGACACGTTATTACTGGAGCCCAGTAAACAAAGACCAGCACCACACCATGAAGGCTGAACAGCACCTGACAGATAGTAGTGAAGAAATGATAAGTGCTGAAAGAAAAATCCAGCTAGTATTTCTCTAATGTTTGAAAACAGCTATTTTGCTTCAAATTCAGTTTTTTTTTTAATCAGCTTTCACACAGTCAGTGTTTGATCAGTGATTTTCATCAGTGGTTGTGAGCCAAAACCAGGTGAGGGTAAAAAAACACAGAACAGGTGCAGATCTTTCCATTATTCTTTATCTCTGGTTTTGGTTCGCAATCACTGATGGAACTCACTGATCAAACACTGACTATGAAAAAACAGCCTAAGGCTACTTTCACACTAGCGTTATGGAATTCCGGTATTGAGCTCCGTCATAGGGGCTCAATACCGGAATAAAACGCTTCCGTTTTGTCCCCATTCATTGTCAATGGGGACAAAACTGAACTGAAGACAACGGAATGCTCCTGAAAGCATTCCGTTCAGTCTTCAGACCGGAGAGCAAACCGCAACATGTTGCGGTTTGCTCTCCGTACTAGTTATCCGCACCTAAACGGATCCGGAATGACCCCCAATGCAAGTCAATGGGGACGGATCCGTTAGGTGTGGACACACTTGTAAACGGATCCGTCCTCCATTGACTTTCAATAGAGGTTATTCCGGATCCGTTTAAACGCTAATACAACCGGATCCGGAATTACGGATCCACAAGGTTGTATTACTCAGTACGGATCCGGCGGGTGAAGGGACCCGCCGGATCCGTACTAACGCTAGTGTGAAAGAGGCCTTACACTTAAAAAGTGATGAGAAACAAAAGAAGGAAAGTGAATCATTTCTAAAGCTTTATAGTACGCCAGCTGGCCTGGAATTTCCCAACCTATTTATATGCCCCGCACTCCTACGTCAAGTCACCTTGTTACAGGAACCTCATGAATAAATGAAAGTAACAAAAGTCAACTCTACTTTTTTTTTTTTTTTATTTGGGGGAAGATATTGCACTGTGGCCATTATCAGTAACTAAAGGTCATATGTCAGCAGGATCAATCCTCGCAACAAACCACGCATAATTCCCGATAGAGCTGACCCAGCTGACAACTTTTTTTTTCTCCAGGTGCACTGTGGTATTCAGAAGAAATAAGTGTTTTAAAAGCAAATTAGGAAAATTAGGGCTTAACTGCGCCGAGGGCGGGCAATAACCACTCACTACTCCGTAGCTCCACCACTGAAATCCCACACCTGCATCCTTCAGTTCATGTGCACTAGACTTCTGGGTAAAGCTGAAGGCATGCGTTACCTTTACTCTCTCTGTTCAGTTTGGCCTTAAATTGGTCCTCAACCTTCCACAAATATTCAAAGCTTCCTTCTCCCTTGGTAAAGTGGCTTTTCTGGCGGTTTTCCACTCTCAGGGATGGTGTGTCCATGGAGAAGAGTTCTTTCAGGGCCTATCTGGCAGAGCACTCCAAAACAGGTGTTCACCCTAGCCTGTTCACAAACCAGGGGGTGGTCTCCCAGCAACTACACTGCCAATGTGACTATTCCTACCCATACATTGCCTTTTGGGATAGCTAACTCTTTAGCAGTGAACCGGGTATTAACTTTTTAGCAGTCAACCAGCAGGTCACTACATATGTACTGTGTATGACTGCACATGCGCCAGAGGCCAGGGCCCTGTAAATTAAATGAATAGAGGTGTCTTGCAAAGCAAAGTGGAGGATCTAAGGTGCACCAACAACTTTTCCATACACTTTCTGCTTCTAAAGCTGCTGGTTTCTTAGATTTAACTCAGGGTCACATGACCTGTGATGTCAGCTTATCTCCCTGCTGTGTGATGTTTCGTGCACAAGCCTCAGAGATCAGATAACAGCCTGTAGACGTCACTGGCCACGCCCCCCTGCATTGCTGCTGCTATCTGCTCTCTCCCTGGATTCTTTCAGATAAAACATTAACCCCTTCAGCCAGAACACACTGAAGGCTTTACAACAGCAGCTGCAGATGTAAAGAGACACAGGATCTGCTCTCCTCACCCTACAGACACAGAGCTGACTGGAGCTGATCTGGAGGAGATGCAAAGTATTGTATTGTACAAGAACAGGTAGGGGGAAGACCCTGTGTGTATCAGCAGTGTCATTGTACAGCTAGGACTTGTAGTCCTACACATACAACATGCTGCTGAGTATTCCAGCAGACATGTTACTCAGGCCAGCTCTTGTATTCACTGCCTTTGCATAGCAGGAAGGGGGAGGGGCAGAGATTGTTATTACTGCATGTAAACAAAGGCCAGAGGAGAACCAGGGAAATTAGGAAATATAGATTTTTTTTTTGCCTAAAACTTGCTTAACTTAGTTATATATTTCTGCCCATCAGATTTACAGTACTATACATTTTTTTCATAACTCGGACAACCCCTTTAAGGGACTGTGTCATCTTGACAACCTTTTTCAAATGCTCTATTAGGGCATTTAAATGTCGTAGAATGAAGTTCCTGGTCCATCTATAAGTGGAAAGCCACTAACAAGCAACAGCTGTCTCTCTGGCAGACATTATAATCTGAATGACCACATTTAATAATAAATCCCCCCTGTGGTGGGCACTTCACCTGCCAAAATCAGCTGACCATCCGTTCTCATATGCAAAGAGTGCACGTTCAATTCAAGGGCATTTCAAGATTATAATGTCACCTGAAATAACAATATTCATCGCCATACACCAAAAGCAGCATTAACAGAGTTTGTAAAATGTTTGCGTGGTAGAAATCTAGACCTAAATATAATACAAACAGAACATAACTGATACACTCCACAGCAAGTTAAAAACAAAATAAAAGTCTAAAAACACACAGTGGGGAATAAGGAAAATAAAATGGTGTACTTTGCCTTAACCTAAAAATCTATACATCCAGACTTCTTATGTACAATCTCCATACAACTACATGGTATGCAATGTCAATTATTCTCCTCTTCTATTGATTCAGGTTTCCTAGATGGAATAAAGCGGGTCCAGTAAATCATTTAGCATGGCAGGGGGTTCCTTTAAGGTCACAATAGAAAAGCAATTTAATGTAGGCCAGAGGAAACGGTGGAGAAAGTGAACAGCAATTATCCATTGGAAAGTGAAAAAGAATTGATTTGTAATTTTCCGGGAGTTTTGATGTGTTTTGTGTTAAACCACTAAGTCCCTAAGTAGTGCAAATATGGAAATAAGCGTGTGGTATGAAAATGGAGACATGTTATATGATCTACAATGCGGTATGGAATATAGACGCCGTATACCAACCACAAAGAAGCCTGATGAAGTAACATCTCGTAGAAGCAATCAGTTGTCGTACACAGTAAATGCAAGCATTTTACTCCGCTATGTTCCTGATCATTGCTTCATGGGCACACACACACCCTAAAGAAGTGCCACTCCCCCCAAATGCTGCCGATCCAGCATGATATGCCAGTAGGAGGTGCTAGCTCCATTGATTACATTAAAGAGGTTGTCCGGTGTTCTATAACGATAAACTATCTTCAAGATACGTCATCAATATCAGATTGGCGGGGGTCCAACACCCAGCACCCCCGCCGATCAGCTATATGATGGGAAGGCACGTGCAGTGTGTCTGACTCCTGGCACACCCATGGATCAGCTGTTTGAAGAGACCTCAGTGCTCATACGAGTGCTGTATTCTCTTCACTGTTTAGCTGTACACCATCTACACTGCAGCAGTGAGCAGGTGTAATTACAGCTGGTCCTTCACATTCAGGTGGATGGGATGGAGCAGCTGTAACTACACAGCACGGCCGTTGGAATGTCCAATCTGGCGAGCAGGTAAACAGTGAAGAGAATGCAGCACTCGTATGAGTGCTGTGGTCTGTTCAGAAAGCTGATCGGTGGGGGTGGCAGGAGTTGGACTACCGCCGATCTGATATTGATGACCGAACCTGAGTATAGGCCATCGATATGGGAAACCGGACAACCCCTTTAACTTTTATGGACTGTACTGACGAGAGCTGGCACCACAAACAGGAACAGTACTCTGCTCTACAGAGAAAGCAGCCCATTTACAGAAAAGGCGGCCTGATAAAAATGATTATTATAATTGCATATCATCTGATATGTTTTATTCCTACTTATCTACCTCATCCTCCCTACCATTCTCTATTTAGGGGACTCTTAAAGGGGTTCTCTGGGAATTAAGAAAATGGAAATGCCTAAATATTACTTTATTATAAACATATTCCCAAATATCTTTCATTAGTTATAATGGCTGATTTTGTCTGAGGAGCAATCATCAGGAACAATAAAATGGCTGCTGTCCTAGTAGTACACACAAAACCTGTCCTAATCACACAGCAGGACACAGACACATCGCCACCTCCTCTCTATACTTCATGTCTCCTCATGAACTCCTTCCTATAGAAATTCAGCTGAAGATCATATTAAACTATTCAGGACCACAACCCCTGACAAGCAGAGCAGAGAGGAGGATGAGGCAGCTCTTTATCTCAGTGTTGTGAAGTAACTTGTCCTCCTGTGAGATTAGGACAGGTTCTGTGTGTACTAATAGGACAGTGGCCATTTTGTTTCTCCTAATAATTGCTCCCCAGAGAAAACAAGCCATCATAACTAATGAAAGGTGTTTGTTAATTTATAATAAAGTAATATTTACGTATTTTCATTTTCTTAATTCTTGGAGAACCCCTTTAAGCTTACTGTATTGGTCCTGCAGCTCTATGGTACGTTTACATATGTGAAAGTAGCCTCATATGGCATACTTACCTGGACTGTGTCTGGAATTTGCACACATTGGAATAAATGAAAATCAGCACTCATTAGCATATTAGTGTGATGCGCCATTCATTTCTCATCTTGGAGGAATTAGGCACATGCCCTGGAGAAGCCTGCACAGTAAAGTTATATGGATGTAAAGAATTCACGTGCCTCCGCCTGCATTATTTACACATCATATGAAAGGTATGTATAAAGGTGTGCCCTCCCCGCAGAAATATGTTCACTGGTCTTTACCTCATGGGTGATTACTCAATGGTAAATGATTGCGTAAAATGGTTATTATTTATGATTCTAATAAATCAGAGTGATTGAGGTTCTATATCTGTAATCCCAAATGCAGCAGAAAATAATACAGATATATAAGGAATAAATAAATCAATGACATTATCCTGGAGTCTGGGCGCACAGCACAAGTAAGGAGATTTTCAACTTGCAAAGTAAAGACATTGGGGCTCATTTACTAAGAGCAGTGTTTTCCATGCCGGTCTTTATTCTGTCAGTGCTGCTGTGAAGGCGTAGACCTCTACAACTCTGACGAAGTTCATAAATGGGCCCCATTATCTGCCCCATTCAATTAGATACGCTGTTCACAGGTGAACATAATAGGTAATAAATGTCTCATCACTCGGAGTCCACTGCTGGAACCCAGCATACTGTACCTTTAGGACGGGGGTCCTCAGCCTCTCCTTCTTCCTCATAGAATATCTGTGTTGAGGAGGAGTTTTAATAGAGCCACAGACACTCTAGTAAATGTCAATGGGCAGGGGCAGACTGGGAAATGAACGGGGTATTCCAGTTGTTAGAAGTTATCCCCTGTCCCAGTGGTAGGACTCCCACCAATCCCGAAAACGGAGGCCCCATACCCTTAGCTCACCTGAAATGAACGGAGCGGTCAGTCGGGCATGTTTGCAGCGGCTCCATTCATTTTTGTGGGAGTTCTAGAAATAGCTGTGTATATAGCTTGGCTGTCTCTGGTATTCCCATAGAGATGAATGGAGCAGCCACACAAATGACCGGCTGACCGTTCATTTCAGGGGGGGGGGGGATATGGGGCCCCCGTTCTCGTGATCAGTGGGGGTCCCAGCGGTAGGACCCCCACTGATCTGATAGTTATCCCTTATCCTCTTTTGCGCTCAACAATTTTGAAAAGCTTAGTGGGACTAAATACAGCCTGCCACGTTTACTATATGTCACACTAGAAACTGGTGAAAATTCAAATCTATAACAACTCATAGCTGGAGTAGACTTGAACTTCTAGTGCATGGACTGCGTATGAAATGCCAGTCTCAGTATATTTGCCCCTTAGACTGTTACATTTTGTGCTTTATGCAACTTCACATAAGATTATTAATCAGCTGAATGCAAATAACGGATTGCTGGAATATATTACTGATTACTGATTACTGATGTTGTCTAGGAATAAATATGCATTTGCAGGAAATGTTATGTCCTGCATGGACAGTAGGATTCAGAATGAGTATGCAGTGACACCTGTACATCTGCAGGTTACAGCTGTCAAGAGAAATATACATGTTAGGCTACATGTACACGAACGTTAAAAATGGACGACCCCATTGAAACTAATGGGGCCATCTAACGTCCATTAAAAGCGAGTACTCTAGTTCTATATGGCCATTTAGGGGTTAAACAAATAACTCACCTCATCCACTTGCACGCACAAAAGCAGTTGCTCCTCTCTTGATTGCGCTCAGCAAGATGACATTACCGTGCACTCCAAGCATGATCACATGTTGACGTCATCACCCAGAGCGCAGGTCCTTTTCAACCAAGAGAGGAATGATTGCGTCTGCACGTGCAAAAAAGAACCCCATGAGGACCACTATGGGGGACATTGGGGCCACTACTGGGGACATTATGGGCCACTATGGGGGACATTATTACGGGTGGGGGCTACTATGGTGGACATCATTACAGCTAGGGGCCACTATGGGGGACATTAAGGGCTACTATGGTGGACATTATTACTGCTGAGGCCACTATGGGGCTCATTATTACTGCTGAGGCCACTATGGGGGACATTATCATGGGTGGGGGCTACTATGGTGGACATTATTACAGCTATGGGCCGCTATGGGGAACATTATGGGCTACTATGGTGGACATTATTACAGCTAGGGGCCACTATGGGGGACATTATTACTGTTGAGGCCACTATGGGGGATATTATTACAGCTGGGGGCCACTATGAGAACATTATTACTGCTGGGGGACATTATGTATACTGCAGGGGTTGGGATTTTATTAATGAAATTCATCCATTTTTAATGGTCATGAAAAACAGATGCTAAATGGCTATTAAAAACGGACAGACAGCCTGAAAATGGATGCACAAATGGTTGAAATATGGCATGAAAACTGTGTCGTATGCATGTAGCCTTAGAGGAGAGTACCAGAAATTTGCCAGTCTGTAGGTTAGACCACTATGCATGGAGGAGCATTGTTCAGCCACTGCTGGTGGTAACTACTAGACAACCAACATTTACCAATCCTAATCATATAAAAGCCAAGAAAACAGAAAATAATTGTTATATAGAATACACAAATCTGGGAGAGACACACCAGTCAGTAAAATATGAAGAATGAGTGATGGACACCAGGCTTTTGGGTGTCTTATGTGCCAGTGGCCAGGCAGTCCAGGCCCAATGATATAATATATACATCATACAGACACATTACCTTTTCTACAGCAGCAATGTCATTTTCTATTTCCATTGACCTTGGTCGCAGTTTAATTGGTTTGTCTTTGAAAATATCCCCAAAGCCAAATCCCCTGATCTTTTTCGCCTGGTTTTCTGCTCCGCTTGTTCCATTAGTCCCTTCTGACTTGGAGTCGCCCCCATCACTTTCAGAGCCGGCAGTATCCTTAAATCCTGCCAGGAAGAAAAACATAATTACTATGAAAACTTGGCCTGATTTGCAAAAAAAAAACATAAGGAGGTAACTGTTTCTACTTCACTTTGCTTTTTAGTAAATTAGGTTTTGGGTTTCAGAAAAAGAAAAAAAAATCACAATTATGTGAAAACATTAAGAAGCTTTACCCTAGGAACCAGATATTTTATTGAAGCACCGTGACGTGGAGTTTTACACAACTCACATTTTTACTCACCAGTAAAGATGAGCAAATCAATTGATATGAATCAAATTAGTTTAAAAAAATGGTATCCTTGAGCAGCAAGGGGCACAAGTATGCTCCTCTAGAGACTCCCCCTCCCTCCGTGATGGCCTGGCCCTGTCAATCTCGCACCTGCGCCATTGCTCCAAGTAGTGATGCACTCGGCTGAGCAGTGCAGATGACGACTGTGCATGCGCTGATACACCTCTGGGTATACCCAGATGTGATTATAGTCAGCGGGTTCCATCATAGGACAGATCCGGCACTGCCATTATTTTCTGGTGGGGGAAAAAGGCGTAAATGTGAACGTAGCCTTACTCGTATACCTTTTTACAGCATTGAAAACACCCGTAAATCCCGTAAAACACCCGTGTTCTTATATTTCAAAATACATGAAGAATAGATCCTTCCGTTTTTATTTAGTTTTGAGTCCTGATGTGTCACTAAATGTTCCCTCTTCTTTCCTAGCCTGTCAATGTGAGCTAAGGAAGAAATTAGACTAATGCAACCGTATATTTCACTGGGTACAAGTGTTCCAAGACTTGTCATCACTAGCAGCAATAATTACTGTACACTTCACATTCACAAACACTGACATTTTCATTTCCCAACTGTGCAAAAGTCATAGCAACATTTAATAGAAATATCAAAGTCTTCAGGAGATCATTTCACCATGAAAATGCAGTGCAAGCTGCAGGCAGCATGTCATAGAGCAGGAGGAGCTGAGCAGATTTATGGGAAATGATTCTATTCATTTAACCCCTTCAGCACCCTGCCTTCCTGGCACCATAACTTTTTTATTTTTCTGTTCTTTGACATCCTATGCACACTATTCAAATACTGTGACATCCCTATACACACTATTCAAATACTGTGACATCCCTATACACACATTATTACAATACTGTGACATCACTATACACACAATATTACAATACTGTGACATCACTATACACACAATATTACAATACTGTGACATCACTATACACACAATATTACAATACTGTGACATCACTATACACACAATATTACAATACTGTGACATCACTATACACACAATATTACAATACTGTGACATCACTATACACACAATATCACAATACTGTGACATCACTATACACACAATATTACAATACTGTGACATCACTATACACACAATATTACAATACTGTGACATCACTATACACACAATATTACAATACTGTGACATCACTATACACACAATATTACAATACTGTGACATCACTATACACACAATATTACAATACTGTGACATCCCTATACACACAATATCACAATACTGTGACATCACTATACACACAATATTACAATACTGTGACATCACTATACACACAATATCACAATACTGTGACATCACTATACACACAATATTACAATACTGTGACATCACTATACACACAATATTACAATACTGTGACATCACTATACACACAATATTACAATACTGTGACATCACTATACCACACAATATTACAATACTGTGACATCACTATACACACAATATTACAATACTGTGACATCACTATACACACAATATTACAATACTGTGACATCACTATACACACAATATTACAATACTGTGACATCACTATACACACAATATTACAATACTGTGACATCACTATACACACAATATCACAATACTGTGACATCACTATACACACAATATTACAATACTGTGAACATCACTATACACACAATATCACAATACTGTGACATCACTATACACACAATATTACAATACTGTGACATCACTATACACACAATATCACAATACTGTGACATCACTATACACACAATATTACAATACTGTGACATCACTATACACACAATATTACAATACTGTGACATCACTATACACACAATATTACAATACTGTGACATCACTATACACACAATATTACAATACTGTGACATCACTATACACACAATATTACAATACTGTGACATCACTATACACACAATATTACAATACTGTGACATCACTATACACACAATATTACAATAACTGTGACATCACTATACACACAATATCACAATACTGTGACATCACTATACACACAATATTACAATACTGTGACATCCCTATACACACAATATTACAATACTGTGACATCACTATACACACAATATTACAATACTGTGACATCACTATACACACAATATTACAATACTGTGACATCACTATACACACAATATTACAATACTGTGACATCCCTATACACACAATATTACAATACTGTGACATCACTATACACACAATATTACAATACTGTGACATCACTATACACACAATATTACAATACTGTGACATCACTATGAACAGCAAGCCAATACTGTGACATCCCTATACACACAATATTACAATACTGTGACATCACTATACACACTATTCAAATACTGTGACATCCCTATACACACAATATTACAATACTGTGACATCACTATACACACAATATTACAATACTGTGACATCCCTATACACACAATATTACAATACTGTGACATCCCTATACACACAATATTACAATACTGTGACATCACTATACACACAATATTACAATACTGTGACATCCCATACACACAATATTACAATACTGTGACATCACTATACACACAATATTACAATACTGTGACATCACTATGAACAGCAAGCCAATACTGTGACATGATGATAATAATAATCTATATAAAGCCCCAACATATTCTGCAGCACTTTACAATCAGGGGGTTCAAGTACAAACAGAGTCATAAATAACATAGCAGCAATAGGTTAATAATTAAAATGAAAGGAATAAAGGTCCTGCTCGCAAGAGCTTACAATCTATGAGGAGATGGGGGCGAGACAAAATGTAGAAGTGCTTGTTTTGTACAACAGTCCCGCAATCTTAACACCATAGGGGAGTAGATATAAGGCTACATGAGCAATGACTGGCACAGGGCAGAGGCATCGGTGTGGCGGTTAGACAAATAGGTGACCCTGGCTGCTACGTTCAGGATAGACTGGAGAGGGGAGAGTCTGGTGAGGGCGAGGCCAATTAGTAATGAGTTACAGTAATCAAGACGGGAATGGAACAGGGCAACAATGAGTACATACTATTCCAATACTGTGACATCACTATGCATACTATTCTACTAATGTGACATCATTATAAATGCTATTCCTATACTGCAACATCACTAGGTACATTATTATGATACTGCAACATCACTATGCACACTATTATGATACTGTAACATCACTAGGCACACTATTATGATACTGTAACATCACTAGGCACACTATTATGATACTGTAACATCACTATGCACACTATTATGATACTGTAACATCACTAGGCACACTATTATGATACTGTAACATCACTAGGCACACTATTATGATACTGTAAAACCACTAGGCACACTATTATGATACTGTAACATCACTAGACACACTATTATGATACTGTAACATCACTAGGCACACTATTATGATACTGTAACATCACTAGGCACACTATTATGATACTGTAACATCACTAGACACACTATTATGATACTGTAACATCACTAGGCACACTATTATGATACTGTAACACCACTAGGCACACTATTATGATACTGTAACACCACTAGGCACACTATTATGATACTGTAACATCACTAGGCACACTATTATGATACTGTAACATCACTAGACACACTATTATGATACTGTAACATCACTAGGCACACTATTATGATACTGTAATATCACTAGGCACACTATTATGATACTGTAACATCACTATGCACATTATTATGATACTGTAACATCACTATGCACACTATTATGATACTGTAATATCACTAGGCACATTATTATGATACTGTAACATCACTAGGCACACTATTATGATACTGTAACATCACTAGGCACACTATTATGATACTGTAACATCACTAGGTACACTATTATGATACTGTAACATAACTAGGCACACTATTATGATACTGTAACACCACTAGGCACACTATTATGATACTGTAACATCACTAGGCACACTATTATGATACTGTAACATCACTAGGTACACTATTATGATACTGTAACATCACTAGGCACACTATTATGATACTGTAATATCACTAGGCACACTATTATGATACTGTAACATCACTAGGCACACTATTATGATACTGTAACATCACTAGACACACTATTATGATACTGTAACATCAGTAGGCACACTATTATGATACTGTAACATCAGTAGGCACACTATTATGATACTGTAACATCACTAGGCACACTATTATGATACTGTAACATCACTAGGTACACTATTATGATACTGTAACATCACTAGGCACACTATTATGATACTGTAACATCACTAGGCACACTATTATGATACTGTAACATCACTAGGCACACTATTATGATACTGTAACATCACTAGGCACACTATTATGATACTGTAACATCACTAGGTACACTATTATGATACTGTAACATCACTAGGCACACTATTTCAATACTGTGACATTATTTTGCACATTATTTCAATATTGTGACATCACTGTACACACTATTACAATATTGTGACATGCCAAAAGCGTGACATCACTGTGTGCAAAAACTCTCTTATTTTTGCAAAGTATTTATTATCCATGCTCTGTGAACACTGTGGCACATTATCCCAAACTATAACATCAATGTGTTTTTTATTCCCATTTTGTGACCCATTTTGTACCTATATTGTTACAGATATGTATCAGGATCTAGGAACTTCAAGCAACATCTTTCCCATAAACCTACTAGGATAGAAATTCAAATAACACCTTGGAGTGAGAGAGCATTGAAACCTTTCGCTAGCGAACCCTGGATCTTCACTTTTTATCTTAGATATATATGCTTAAAGAAGAACTCCCGCAAAAAATTTTATTCCATGTCCTGCTAGAAATGTACATGATATAATCTGTAGTGAATGTCATTTTCTTACCAGTAGCTGAATTTTTGACTTATATCATCCTGAAGTTTCTTATCTGTGTCACATGACCAGCAATTAGACCCACCAACTCACACAGAGACTTATGTGTGGACAGGAAGTCTAATTCTCTATGTATTCCTATGGGAGCCTCACTTTCAGTCTCATAGGAATGAATAGAGAAGTGACTGGCTTCCTGTCCTGGGTCAGTTGGAGGTCAGGGAGTTGGTCACATGACCCAGCTACAATAAGAAGAGAGTGGAAACTCTCAATTTCAGCCTCTGATAAGAAAATGACATTCACTACAGATTATATCATGCACCTTTCTAACAGGTCAGAGAATAAAAATTTTTGCGGGGGTTCTTCTTTAAGATATGGTCCTGGTCTGAAAAGGTTCTCTAATAGAGGGAAAATACCATAGTTTAAGATGACAAATTACCATCTGATCTGTGGCCTAGTCTTAGATTTCACAGCGGCGATGTAGCACTTTCATTCAGCAAACTCAACTACAGCACCTGACAACTACTGAAAAGATCCAACACAGAAGTCCAACTTTCAACACAGATTGGTTGTCATCTGTCATGCTTGTTCATGTAACCAAAAAGATGCCAATGGTCAGTGGAAAATGTTCTAAATCAGACTTTTTCCTCAAAATCACCAATACATGACCACCTTAGGTGTAAGCTAGTATGTAGATCAAGGGCTATATGTTATATTGTGACCTAACTACTCCACCCCAGTGTGAAGAGCATTCTATACTTGCAGAAGGCGGAAACCAAGAGAAAAAGTACTTCTACCGACCTTGCAAATCACTGTATGACCTATCTTAAGATTTTTACACAGTCAAGTAAGTGTTAACAGCTAAAGCACATCATTTCAGGTATTTGTTGACATATTAAAGGCGTTTCTTCATTTCAGGGATGGGATGTGGGATATCACTTTTATATACCATTACTTCCCAAATATGGGGTCCAACCACAGGTACCCCCGCTGATCACAAGAACAAAGGGGCTGACATCCCATTCAAGTAAATAGGGCAGAGTTGTAGTACTTATACAATACCTGGGCATGATTGGCACAATACAGAAGGAGGCGCTGCACCTCTGTACTTCTGAGTTCTAGGGATCGTGGTGTTGAGGTCCTCACCAATCAAAAAGTGGTGAAATATTCTAACAATGTGCTGACCTGTACCTTTAAGACGAGATATACATCTGAGGTGCAGTATCCCAGCAAGAAAAGTACACTTTGAATGGATCTGTGTGTTTAAAGTGGTAGCTCTGGCACAGCCAGCTGGGGGAAACAACTAACCAGTGGGGGCTGTCAGACTCCAACCAAATGGATACCAATTACCTATTCTAAAGATGGATCCTCAACATCGGGATCCCTGAAAACCACATTAGGCTGGTAATGCACACTATCGATAGATGTCATCTAACTTGTATGGCGGCCATAAACCTGCTGCACAATTTATAAACACAATTTATGAAAAGTCATTACCCCTCTCAATCTTGAAAACCATGTACTGCATAGTTGCTACCATTCTAAAAAGTAGAAAACATGTCTGAAATGAACATTACCTGCATTATATTTCACTTAACAATATGTCCTATTAGTTTTATGCTATTTTCTTACCTTGCTTTATCTGGTGTTCCTCAAAGTTTCCGCCAATTTCAGTTTCAGTCACAAGCTCTTTAATAAAATTGGAAGGGAACATGCCAGTCTTTCCATTGAGCACTCCTTCCCACCAGCCTTCCTCCACCTTCACAAAACAACACACAGCAAAATCTTAGTTTTAACTGCTAATTGGATTTTATACACTATTATTTTCTATGAAGTCAAAAAACACAATACATCCAGTAGCTGTAGTTTAAAAAGTACTACTTTAAATTTGTTCTTTAGTGCCACCAACACACCACGAGGCAAGTAGTGATCAGACATTTAAGAGA
The DNA here is from genome assembly GCA_900303285.1 of Rhinella marina. Lineage (NCBI taxonomy): Eukaryota > Metazoa > Chordata > Amphibia > Anura > Bufonidae > Rhinella > Rhinella marina. The sequence goes on along the minus strand of ONZH01007883.1, from coordinate 179,445 downwards.
CTTGTATTATGTATGCAAATTAGGGCTTCAGTGCACTGAGGGCCAGGGCCTAGTCCTTCAGTGCACCACAGCTTTCCAGTGTTGGCCATGCCACTCTCTGCATAAAGAATTAAAGTACTTCTCAGGAACATTGCAACCAATTTTCATAAGACAGGTATCATTTTAATCAGCAGGATCAAGCCTAAAAGGTAGTATGCCCAGTTTAATAGGGTTGATCCTCCTACTAATAGATGCTCTCTAAGATATGTCATCAATATCAGATTGGCTGGGATCCAATTCCCGGCACCCCCACTGATCAGCTGCTGGAAATAAATGTCAGAACTACACAGCTCAGTGTGTAGTGGACGGATCTTGTTACTGCAGGGCTAGTCCCATTCAAGTCAATACAGTAACAGGCCCCAGTCCCTACACAGTGGATGGACTAGGTAGTTCTGGAGACTATTTCTGGTGCTGCTACTGCAGAACATTTGATTGGTGGGGGTGCTGGGATTCGGACTTACTGAAACTGATGACCTATCCTATGGATGGGCCATCAATATAAAAATTCCAGAAGAACCGCTTTAAGGACATAAAATCCAAGTAGCGTCTGGATCAGTAGAGGAAAGCCGATTTATTGTTTTTTTCTGATCTGAGGTTTGCTTCACATGGGGGACTTATTAACATGGAGGTCTGATCTGAGGTCTGATTAGGGGACTTACTAACATAGAAGTCTGATCTGAGGTCTGATTGGGGTTCTTATAAAAATTGGGCATCTGATCTAAGGTTTGATTTGGGGTCTGATCTGAGGTTTTCTCGTGTTTTATTTGAGTTTTTATTTTTCTTCCTGGAGTCATAACTTTTTTTATTTTTCTGTACACATATCCATATGAGGGCTTGTTTTTTGTGGGACAAGTTGTACTTTCTAATGTCCCCATTTAATATAGCATACCACGTAGTTGGAAGTGGGAAAAAAAATCCAAATAGGGTGGAATTGGAGGGAAAAAAAACATACTTCCTCCACAGTTTTACAGGTTTTGTCTCTACCGCGTTCCCTTTGTGGAAAAACTGACCTGTGCCCTACATTCTCTGGGTCAGTATGATTACAACTGTACCACATATGTATACGTCTCATTTTTTGCGGGATGATCTGTAGTTTTTATTGATACCATTTTGGAGTGTATGTGTCTTTTGCTTTTCTATCACATTTGATTACATTTTTTGGGATAAGAGAAGAAATGAAAAAATGCCAAACAGGCCATTTTGATACTTTTTTCCGTTATGCGATTCACCGTATTAGAAAAAATGTTGTATTTTAAAAGTATGGGCGTTTTTGGATGCCGTGATTCCCATGTTTATATTTTTTTTATTATTTATTTATTTATATTTTTATTCTAAAGAAAGAGGGGTAATTTACATTTTATATTATTTTACTTTTTTTATTTTTTGTAGCCCCTTTAGGATGCCCACTACTTTATTTTTTTTAGAATATTTCTATACTCCCATAGGGAATATGAAAATACATATAATGTTGATGTAGCATGTGGCAGTCCAACATAGGAATTGCAGCTCTAATAGGCTGGGTCTTTTCAGAGAGACCCAGCCTATTAGAATTAATTACCGACATCACCAGTTGCCGCATGAGGATGCATGCTTCCGAGTTTTTCACCCTTTAGATGCTGTGGTCACACTTGATCACAGTATTTAAAGGGAACCTGTGGTGGTGACATCACTGAGGACAGCATAGGATAGTGACAGAAATGCTGATTTCAGCACTGTGTCACATATCAGTTAAAGGTAAGCGGTTGCCAAGAACCAGCATCATAATCATTGCAGCACAGGCCTCGAAAAGAGTCAAATCTACTCTACTCTTCTCAGGTGGCCGGGACTCTTTTCTAGGCCTGAGATGCAATGTTTGTGATATTGTTTTTCGGCAACCACTTACTTTTAACTTTTAAATGACAGACCACTAAAATCAACTCACCTGTCTCTACTTTATGCTGCTGTTAGTATGGAGAGCATAAAGTTGATGACAGGTTCACTTTAAAGGCTCTAATGTCCGTGATCTGCATTATTGCCGGTCACGGACATTAGCTACGGGCCTCTGCTGTTTGAAACAGCAGAGACCCACTAGCTATGCCGCCGGCTGCACGCGTGGAAGGGGCCATGTTTAAAGACCGCACCAGTACATGTACAGTGCTGGTAGTGAAAGGGTTAACACTAGGGGTCTGACTGAGGCTCTCAACTGAGGTCTGATTAACATTGGGGGTCTGGGCTGAGGTATGTTGAAAAATATTTATCTTATTTTCCTCCTCTAAAACCTGGATGCATCTTATGGGCAGATGCATCTTATAGGGTGAAAAATATGGTACTGTTGCTCAGTTGAAAATATAAATGTTATCACGCTGTTATTGTTACAAGAAGGACTACAATGCCCATAAAACAGAGCTTTTGGTTTACCTAATATTGTTTTTCTGACATGTTAAAAAACTGATAGCATATTGTACAGTACACACGTTAAAAATATTACGTAACAGACACAGCTGAGAGACTATGACAGCTGCCAAAGAACACTATGCAGACACAGCAATAATGGAAAGCGAATGACGGCTTGTTGTTTTGAGAGATGTAATTAAAGATGAGCATTCACAAATGTTTTTTGGTGTTCACCAGTTCAAGAAAAATGAAATGAATCTTTTTTTTTAAATTCCCTGATTCTGTCATCAGCTATTTGGCCATTAAACAGAATTGGGTGCAGACTAGGACCATGTACAATCATTTCAACCATATCCCTGTTATTTTCATTAGAATTCCTGTTCTTCAGAAAGCTGTTTAATGGCAGTGTGTGAGGTATGGAAACCCCTGGAGTCATCTGGGCGGTCCCTCTGCCTCTCAGAGTCCTCTCTGTATGCACTCCTCCTCCAGGCTGATTAACATGCCCCTTCCAGGGATTTAAGAGCTGCACGCGCTGACGTCAGAGGCAAGGAAAATGTCAATGTCAATCAGCCATTTTTTCAGTATTCGGTAGACTATATTATGTAGACTAGGCCGTCTTATCACACTTTCTATCAGTAATCATTATAGATATCATTACATGGACATAATCCTTTGAACTAGAGGTATTCCAGATAATATCTGCAGGTCAAAAACGAGTGGTTTAAGATCTTCGACCACCTGCAGACAGCCTGAATGAATGGGTCATTGCGCTTACTTTAATGAAGTGGATTTGTCACCATACTATGCTCTTCTGCTTAAAGGGGTATTTCCAGTTTAGACACTGGAATCCCTCTCTCATGTGGTGACCACGGTGGTCAGTTATGGAACCATCTGAGAGAATAGCTCTCATTCAGGTCCATCAGAGCTACAGAAACAGGGTATCATAGCCTGCTCAGCAGTTTCCGTAATTCTGACCAACTTGGCCAATGCACAAGATGGATATGAATGAAGGGGTCTTTCACCCCTGGGAGCTTTTTGAACAGAACCCCCAATGTGGGATAGGAAATCATACTTACCTACTCTTCAACGCTGAGTTGTGGTTCTTTCACTCGCTTGCTGCAACTTTCTGTGCCGAGTTTGACGCGGGACACAAGTCCAATGCAGCTAATGACTGGCCGCAGCGGGTGAAGTGTCCCTCATGTGCCAAGTGACATGACACATCACTACTAGATGCAGCTGCCCCGTGATCAGCATCAAGCTGGATGTTGACGTGGAGAGTGGAGCCAGAACTAAGTTGCGAGGAGTAGGTAAGTATGATTCCCTCCGCAGGTCCTGCTATGATGGGATGGTCTGCCTGAAAGGTTCTCAGGGAACAACCTCTTCAAGGCACTTCACAGGGACATCGATTTTCTATTGTTAGACCAAATATTGGCAAAAAATATTGAGCAGTTTGGCTAATAACACCTAACAAAAAATACAGCAGGCTGATGAAGGAAGATTAACAAAGGAAGCACTCCCTCCGCCTCCTCCAGCTCCCCACACCATTTACTGATGGTCGTGCATTACACATGCAAATATATGGCACCCACCATCAGTCACTGCTGAGGGGTGCGAGAGGACACCAGGGGGAGGTGCTCCCCTTCTGAAAACATATGTGTCCACTTCATGAGCCAAAGCGCACAATGGTTTTTGCTGCTGTTTTGGCCTATGCTATGGCAAACCTGTCCCAAACCTGCCATCAAGTGTTTCATTTCCCTGTAGCGCCACCTCAGGGGAACCGAAGAAATGCACAATTTCCATGTCATATAATGCACAGACATGCTCGGTCCTAACCCCCCTATTATTAATTCAGAATTCTCTAATAGGGTATTTGAAAAAAATGGTTGTTCTTGACCTGACGGCTGTAAAGCAATTCCCCTCCTGCTAAATCTCAAAGAGCCATGTGAGCCAGGGAAGGACATACTGGATCACATTCCCTGCTCACTGCTGATCTGGCCATGAGATGCAGTAGCCTGTAATCTGACACACTGAATGTAAGGTCACGGGCTGTCTAATAACTACTGGTGCTTGGTTGAGGGTATTATTCTGCAAGTTACCTGGCATTCAGCCTTTGCTGCTCATGGCTTCCAGTGTGACACTGAACCCATTATCCATTATACTATGTGCACTATGTGAGGTTCTGCATCTGCAGGCACTTCTGACGACACTGGATACTACAGCCCAGTGTCTACAACCTGCAGCTCTACCACTGCATTAAAACTACAACTCCCAAAATTCAGGACATCCTGGTAGTTGTAGTTTTCTAATACTTCCAGAGATAAAAGTTGGAGCCCTATGCTATCACTGGATGATGGTTACAGATCTAGCAAACCTTATTGCACTGAAGACCTTTATGAATCCAACATTGTTTTATCCATATTACTTAAAGGGAATCTATCTGAGCATATACACGCCTCTGCACCTGAGAAACTGAGATTTTATGGAAATTACTGCATACTGACATGTAAGTGACACACTGCTATAGTCAGCGTGTTTGTCACTACTTTGTGCTACCCAGCATAAACCTGGTAACCGATTCCCTTTAATGACGTTTTCTGGGATTTTTATATTGATGGTCTATTCTCAGAATCAGCCATCAATACCTGACAGGTGGGGGTCCGACACCCTGCACCTCCAACGATCTGCAGTAGATCCAGTGATGGAAGTATGCGCACCCTGCACCTCCGACGATCTGCAGTAGATCCAGTGATGGAAGTATGCGCACCCTGCACCTCCGACGATCTGCAGTAGATCCAGTGATGGAAGTATGCGCACCCTGCACCTCCGACCAGCTGTAGTAGTTCCAGTGATGGAAGTATGCGCACCCTGCACCTCCGACCAGCTGTAGTAGATCCAGTGATGGAAGTATGTGCACCCTGCACCTCCGACCAGCTGTAGTAGATCCAGTGATGGAAGTATGCGCACCCTGCACCTTCGACCAGCTGTAGTAGATCCAGTGATGGAAGTATGCGCACCCTGCACCTCCGACCAGCTGTAGTAGATCCAGTGATGGAAGTATGCGCACCCTGCACCTCCGACCAGCTGTAGTAGATCCAGTGATGGAAGTATGCGCACCCTGCACCTCCGACCAGCTGTAGTAGATCCAGTGATGGAAGTATGCGCACCCTGCACCTCCGACGATCTGCAGCAGATCCAGTGATGGAAGTATGCGCACCCTGCACCTCCGACCAGCTGTAGTAGATCCAGTGATGGAAGTATGCGCACCCTGCACCTCCGACCAGCTGTAGTAGATCCAGTGATGGAAGTATGCGCACCCTGCACCTCCAACCAGCTGTAGTAGATCCAGTGATGGAAGTATGCGCACCCTGCACCTCCGACGATCTGCAGCAGATCCAGTGATGGAAGTATGTGCACCCTGCACCTCCGACCAGCTGTAGTAGATCCAGTGATGGAAGTATGCACACCCTGCACCTCCGACCAGCTGTAGTAGATCCAGTGATGGAAGTATGCGCACCCTGCACCTCCAACCAGCTGTAGTAGATCCAGTGATGGAAGTATGTGCACCCTGCACCTCCGACCAGCTGTAGTAGATCCAGTGATGGAAGTATGCACACCCTGCACCTCCGACCAGCTGTAGTAGATCCAGTGATGGAAGTATGCGCACCCTGCACCTCCGACCAGCTGTAGTAGATCCAGTGATGGAAGTATGCACACCCTGCACCTCCGACCAGCTGTAGTAGATCCAGTGATGGAAGTATGCGCACCCTGCACCTCCGACCAGCTGTAGTAGATCCAGTGATGGAAGTATGCGCACCCTGCACCTCCGACCAGCTGTAGTAGATCCAGTGATGGAAGTATGCGCACCCTGCACCTCCGACCAGCTGTAGTAGATCCAGTGATGGAAGTATGCGCACCCTGCACCTCCGACCAGCTGTAGTAGATCCAGTGATGGAAGTATGCGCACCCTGCACCTCCGACCAGCTGTAGTAGATCCAGTGATGGAAGTATGCGCACCCTGCACCTCCGACCAGCTGTAGTAGATCCAGTGATGGAAGTATGCGCTGAAGCTACACAGCTCTGTCCATTTTGTAACGGACCGATCTGGTCCATTCACTTCAATGCGAGCAGCTCTGCACTTATCAGCTCTGTCCATTTCACAATGGAAAGAGCTGTGTAGTTGAAGAGCTATTGCAGAACAGCTGATCAGTAGTGCTGCTAGTTGTCGGACCCCCACCGATCAGCAAGTGATGGCCTATGCTGAGGGTACATCATTAATATTAAAATCCTGAAAGGAAATAAGATTTATTTGTAAATGCACTGAAGTATGAAACAAATCCATAAAAGCTACAGAAGTTTGTCAGATGGCGGCATGCTCCTCTTTATATCAGTGTTGATAAGAGCAGCATCAGGCACATCTGTGGGTGGAGGGGAATGTTTGGTAATACAGATTACTGCAGCTCTGCAAATATATAGGTCACATTATCTTGCAGGAGAATGATCCCAGGTTGTTAATAGACTTTTAGCATCTGTAAATGGAAGTGGATGCTGAACACTGAGGGCTGGGGTACTATGGGGGTCATTTATTAAGGGCCCTTTACACGGGCTGACAATTGATTGATCAGATCATCGCTAACCAGCATTACTAGTAACGCTGGTTAACGATGATCTGGCGGTGTAAATGCACTGCCGTCGCTTTAATGGGTGACAGACTCCCATTAAATCCACTGACAAGCTGTGAATCACTGGCTGAGGGGTCACCGCTGTGACTAAGCCATTTTTTGGGTCTTGGAGCTGGGACCAGGATGTAGAGAGCAGTGGACACCGGAATTATGTTAGAACAGCAGTGCCTGAGGATCGGTGAGGTGAGTAATGGCTATTTTCATTTTTTTAACCAAATCTCCCACCATGTACAAGGTACTACAGGAAGCAGACAAGCTCGCAGAGGCAGTGTGATTCTCTGGGCAACACACTGCTGGAAAACCTTGGGATCTGGACAACATACTCACTGTGAATTATTCTTTTCTGAAAAATGTATCCAAAAATCACAACCAACCAACATTTTTTATAGCCATACCCAAGAATGATAAAAGATTATAGTGAATACAGGTCTGTACAACCCATCATGGCCACATTACTAACTCTATGGTTGTGTTAAGGGATACTGGGGATTGGATCAAAAAAAGAAAATCATAAACCCCGGTAAATATATACTTTGAAATCAATTAGCACCCAAGTAGTGCTTTGATGATGTGCCCTTTAAATGGCTAAATCATACGCTTTTCAAAGAATTCATTCTGCGCAGGTTGAACAGAAGTTGGTTTCTTCTTAATTATTGCAAATTCAAAAGGCCTATGAAAGTGACATAAAACCCACACATCAGTAACTCCATGTGAACGCCTACATGTATGTCACACTAAGAATAAAAATAGTAAACTAATTTCACTCAATATACACCCACCGTACACTATTAACATAAAATAAGAGCGAAGAAAAGAAAAGAAGTTTTTCCTTCTTTGAAGCAATGCAATGTGTGGTCTCCGTACTTCTACAGTACCAATATAATTTTGAATTGCTTAAATATTAACAAACATGGAAGAAGTTTTTGTCCATTCGCAGTGCACTACAAAAACATTACCTACAGCTGGCTACGGGATTATCTGGAAAAAATACACCACGGTTAACATTTGATTTTTTTGTTTATGTGGATCACATCTATGGATAAAGGGGTTATCCCATGAAAAATCAATCATTGCCTATCCACAGGATCGTGGGGAGTCTGGCTGGTGGGACCCCCAGAGATTCTGAGGATGAATGAAGTGGTAGAGCGTATGTCTGTCCACCATTCCATTCACTGCCATAGACAACCTTCAGTCAATCCCATAGAAGTCAATGGAGCAGTGGACTAACATGCACACTATTTCTCTATTCAGAAAGAGGTCTTGGGTTCACTCAAGGTTTCTGGGAGTGTTCATTTCCAGCAAGTCAAGAGGCATCAAAAAAAGTTGCAAGTTACAGTACACACAATATTTTCTGCATAATTTGAGACGGTTGTACTTTATACCACTTTTCTATAGTAAAACAATGGGGCGATGCTTAGCTTGGTCATAAATTATAGCACAGTCTACGCCAGCCCCTAGCTGGCGTACATCTGACTTTCTGGGGCACGGAGAGCTACAGATGCTCCTAATTTATAAAGTGGCCTCTTAATAAATTAAGTACACCTCACTCCAGCAAACAGAGGATCAAGACTGGTGCATGGAATTCCAATCTTGATAAATCTCCTTCTTTGTCCATAAAGGGGTATTCCCATCTCAGACAATGCAATGGGGCATATCGCTAAGATATGCCCCTATTGTCTGATAGGTGCAGGTCCCAGCTGGGACCCACACCTATCTCGTAAAGGAAGCTGGCAAAGTCCCAGAGGGCGCACTGCACATGCGCAGCTGCCATCCATTAATTTCTATGGGGCCACCAAAAATAGCCAAGAGCTGGCTCGGCTATTTCCGTCGGCCCCTTAGAAATGAATAGGAGCGTTGGCCACAAAAGCGCGGTGCACTCCCATTCACTTCTATGAAGAGAGCGCTTGGTGGTGGCCGGACCCGAAGAAACCCGGGGTCCTCCAGCCACCACTTTCCCCGCTCCATTCTCGATATAGGTGCCAGTCCCTATCAGACAATGGGAACATATCCTAGCGATATGCCCCCATTGTATCAGATGGGAATACCCCTTTAAGTCATAAACACTACACCAAAAAGGAATCACTTTGCTGAACAGTGTAGTTATAGTGAGATGTCTGCCATGTAACATTGTGGTAATCCATAGTGGTCAGTCGGTAAATTAAGTGCAATCCCTGTAGAATTTGTAATATGCTTTGTGTTCACCACCTCATTGTCCTCAAGATCAGAACTTTCTCCCAGTAAAGGGAATCTTGATCTGACCTAGTCCTGCTAATATAGATAACAATTAGAGATGAGCGAGCATGCTCGGCTGAGCATGCTCAAGTGCCATTTTTGCGTATTTGCGCACGCATTTTAAAATTCGTACGCTATTCATACGCATATTTTAATCTATACGCAAATGCGTACGAATAGCGTGCGAATAGCGTACAAATTGAATTTGTACGCTATTCGTACGCTATTCGTACGCATTTGCGTATGGATTAAAAATGGCACTCATCATGCTCATGCTCGCTCATCTCTAATAACAATGCATCATTAACCAGGTTGAACGGGAAGACAGGAAAGGCATAGGTATTGTTTTCTCTAAATTTCTTGAAAAACAGACTATAATATTTGAAAAGGTTTTAGTATACAGCACAAACCAAGAAAACATTCGGACTATAAGCATAACTTACTTCTCCAAGTACTTCAATGATCTCCCCAACTTTGAGCTCAAGTTCATCTTCATTCTGTGGCATATAACTGAAGGCCACTTGACATCTCCTCCGCCTTGTTCGCTCACCTGTCCACAGAAAGAGAATGAAAATCGGTAAAAATATATATTGTGCCTATGTGCCTTTGTGGTTATTGTAATGTTCATGTAACATGTATAGGTGAGAATACAGGAAGTAGCTTAGCGTATGCAATATAGATACAAAGATGCTTGAAAGCATCTTTCTATTTTTCTGCATAAATTTGACCTAAAACTAAATCAGATTTTTATACAAGTCAAAAAGGTAGATAAAGATAACCAAATCAAACAAATGAGTCAAAACATAAGACTCTGTCACTTATTTATTGAGGAAAATTATGCAATGTGACATGTCTGTGACTAGCAAAATTATGCGAACCTTTAGGATTAGCAGATAACTTAAAGGTGACATTACAATCAGGTGTTTTCAAACAAAAGGATGATAATCAGGTTTGATTGGGCGACCAGTTTACTTAAAAAACAGAAATCTATCAAAGCCTGATCTTCAGAACACATGCTTGTGGAAAGATAATATGTCACATACAAAGGAGATTTCTGGGAACCTCAGAAGAAGAGTTGTTGATGCTCGTCAGGTTGGAAAAGGTTCAATGCTTATAGAATGCATGATCCAAGTTTGCAATCTTCTGTGCTTCACAGATGTTTATTTCATTCACTCAGGAATATGTTTGATACAGTTAATTGTGACATACAGATTTCAAGTGGTCTCCTACTCCCAAGCAAGATGACCTAAACATAGATTATACAACCAAAACAACGCTGCACTTTGTTTTATACAATATTTTATGAAAACAAATCTGAAGATGTGAGCCAAGAAGCAAATGGAATTATTGATATCATGAAGTCCCCTAAACTTTCTAACATACAAGATAACCTGTTCTTTAAAAGGGGGTTCCCAAGAATAATAATGAGATTAGTAAACTCCTCATGCAACAAAATAGTAAAATAAACTTTTAATTTTGTACCATATTCTTCACCACTCCCATGGTCTACTCTGCAGCTTTCTGCTGAGGATTCTGTGTGATAATGAGTTGCCCGTTGTGGCGACATATCATATGGCCACAACGACCAATTACTCCTTATTGTGGCAGTGTATCCATATCATGTACAACTGTTAACAGAGCATTGTGGAGAACCAACCAGACCAGTGGCATCAGAATAGTGCCGAATGGATGGAAAAAGTTTTGTTTAACTGCACACAAAGGGGGAGATTTATCAAAACTGTCTTAGTTGCCCATAGCAACCAATCAGATTCCACCTTTCATTTTCCAAAGGAGCACTGATTGGTTGCTATGGGCAACTAAGTCAGCTTTTCTTTACACTAGTTTTTATAATTCTTTTCCAAAGTTTCACAAAATTATGTCTTCATAGAAAAAATCCTTGTAATATAATGTTTGTCCAAAACCTTGAAATGGCAACTTTATTTTCAAAATTTTAGAAAACTTACAAGTAGATAGTAAGTAATCTGAAATAATGTAACTATTTTGGGTGCAGAGGAACGAAGAGCAACCTCTGCCTCTACAGGATTTGATAAATCAAATGCTTCAAAAAGTTCTGCATAATGTCTACACTTGTCAACGGAGAGTGGCTTGTTGGCATCTCTGGCATCCAACACTTGGGGCACATGCCTCACCAGCTAGCTATGCCGCTGAACTGACAGCAAATCTGGATCATTTCCATTATTTTCTTCCATCTATAAGATGCCAAACAACCTGTTGGTAAGGCAGAGGGTTCCAAAAAAATCTTTCCATAAAGATCTATAATGTGTGAAGTGAAATAAGATTTAGACTTTTATTTCCTGGACTTGCACCTAATATCAGAGGATGGTAGAGAAAGTCTTTGATTTTAATATAGATAAAGAAGTAATACTTCACCTGCTAACACCTTTTATTATAAGATGACATTTTATTTGCTAAACCAGAGCAATGTAGGCAAGGAGGTTAGATCGTCCATGGTTTCCTGTGATTCATGGAATTGAAGTGAGAACTGAATCCAATTGTGCAAGCTTATATTTACTCACACTCACATACAAGAACAGAGATGATGTAGGGCACCCCTCCGTTTTGGCTTACTATGTGAACTAATACATACCGTAGGTATGGAGAAAGCAACTAAAAATGACTCTAAATGGAACAATAAATATATTATAGCTGGGTAAACTCAGTAAATCCCTACATGTGTATATGCTACTTGTAGTATCTTACCACAAAGTGTCAAAAGCCAACTTTTTAGATAGCTTTTTTATATACAGTCATCTAGGTAATGGACTGTCCAATGATTGTTTTGGTTACAGTCATCCAATCAAGGACCATGTAAAGGGTCACCTGTGATGGACTAGTTCAATCAAACAGATCGCAAGTGGGGTGGCTACACGTGCCTGACATGCTGGTCTCCAAATATGTAGTCGAATTATATGGTAACTACTAGTACGGTAACTATATAGTTATGGGAGCTGATGTTTTTGGGTTATTTATTAATTTACAGAACAAGGTATTGGGCTGTGGTGTAAGATAATTTTTTCTTGGCACTTGGCATGTAATTTGGTTTGAGAATATCCCCCAAATTATGGGGCCAAACAATTAGTATTCCACATATACCAATACGTTGGGTTCAAAGACACTTTGAAAGTGGATGGTTTCATCCTTAATATCATTGGTATCGGTGTCAAGCACATTGATGGAAGCAACCAATTAAAAATATCTATATTTCTCAACTAATTTTAGATGCTTGGAGAATTAACTAAACATCTACTGAACATCTACTGCCACTCAACCCGGAAGTTGTGCCTTCTTAATGGATAATAAAACAATAAAGTAGCACCCTCCCCAAATCAATATTTAGCAAAAAAGTTGGGACAAGAAAAAATAAAACAATTTACAGATACATTTCTTAGTTTGTCTTAATTTTTTTAATAAACAATCCTTGATCTCTACCCTCAGTATAAAATCACTCATACTATTACTATTCATACGACACACTGGTAAAGACAAGTTCACCTCTCTTACAATGCCTCCGAAAGATCTCCAATCCACTGTGACAATATGCTTCACTAGGGCAGCAGTAATTCTACTTAAACAGACCTGATAGCGGTGTACAGGCATCTGTCACCATATATAACATTATCCTTCATAGGTGGATAACAGTTATAATGAAAAATCACTTTACATTCACTTTCCTTGGACATGCCATATCAGTCTAAGTGATGTACTTGTTCTGGGTTATGGTTAATGTCAGTGGAGCATGAAAAGCAATGGCATGGGACATATATCTGTTGTGTAGGTTTAGGGTTTATACTCATTCTACTTGAACAGGAACATTTGAATATTATATAGTATATTTTTCTATGGAAAAAAATAAAATATTCTGGAATGAAAATTCTGCTTTTTTTTCCCAAAAGTAGAAGATCCTACCACCACAACAAAGTCTCTCCTGGTCCCATCAATTAGGAGAGCTATATTTGTCTTCATGGACAAGTCCTGGGCAGTGGTACGTAATGTATGACCCACCGGGGAATCGTTATACAGCAGATTTTGCTGTGTGTGCATGTGCAAAGAGGTATGTCCCAAGAGAACCATCACGCCAGCGCCACCTTTTGGAAGTGGCTCCCTACTTTAAGATGGTCTGGCTATATTCCCTTGTCAAATTCCAAGTCGGATCTTGACTAATAGAGAGCTACTTCCAATAGGTGGTGCTGGCGAAATGGTTCCCTTTCTTGAGAGATATTATTTATTTCCCATGAAACATTGCTAATAAGTCTCCATACCATGGAGCAATTCCAGTAGGTGTCCATACAGGACTAGTCTCTTTTAAGAGATTCAGCAACCTGCCTAAGCCAGTTTGTGCATGAGCATAGATAAGTGTGAATCAGTCTTCAGGTTCCTGCTCAGTCATGTCAAGGCAGGCTGCAAGATTGCCAGCATGAAAGCACCCATACTTCTCCCAATCTTCACAGTCCACCTAAATGATTCTTTGGAGGTAGAATGAGACCTTCCACTCTTGAACCAATTGGATGTGTGTGTAAGTGTGAGCAAGTTTATCACACAATATATGACTGGCTTGTATGAAAGAATCAGCCAAAAAATGTTATCATCTAGGCACCCTGTGCAAAAAACCTCATACATATACACAAGATGGTTACCTCTTGGGGTATATATACAGTACAGACCAAAAGTTTGGACACACCTTCTCAGTCAAAGAGTTTTCTGTATTTTCATGACTATGAAAATTGTAGTTTCACACTGAAGGCACCAAAACTATGAATTAACACATGTGGAATTATATACTTAACAAAAAAGTGTGAAAAAACTGAAAATATGTCTTATATTCTAGGTTCTTCAAAGTAGCCACCTTTTGCTTTGATAACTGCTTTGCACACTCTTGGCATTCTCTTGATGAGCTTCAAGAGGTAGCCACCTGAAATGGTATTCCAACACTCTTGAAGGAGTTCCCAGAGATGCTTAGCACTTGTTGGCCCTTTTGCCTTCACTCTGCGGTCCAGCTCACCCCAAACCATCTCGATTGGGTTTAGGTCTGGTGACTGTGGAGACCAGGTCATCTGGCGTAGCACCCCATCACTCTCCTTCTTGGTCAAATAGCCCTTACACAGCCTGGAGGTGTGTTTGGGGTCATTGTCCTGTTGATAAATAAATGATGGTCCAACTAAACGCAAACCGGATGGAATAGCATGCCGCTGCAAGATGCTGTGGTAGCCATGCTGGTTCAGTATACCTTCAATTTTGAATAAATCCCCAACAGTGTCACCAGCAAAGCACCCCCACACCATCACAGCTCCTCCTCCATGCTTCACGGTCGGAACCAGGCATGTAGAGTCCATCCGTTCACCTTTTCTGCGTCGCACAAAGACACGGTGGTTGGAACCAAAGATCTCAAATTTGGACTCATCAGACCAAAGCACAGATTCCCACTGGTCTAATGTCCATTCCTTGTGTTCTTTAGCCCAAACAAGTCTCTTCTGCTTGTTGCCTGTCCTTAGCAGTGGTTTCTTAGCAGCTAGTTTACCATGAAGGCCTGCTGCACACAGTCTCCTCTTAACAGTTGTTGTAGAGATGTGTCTGCTGCTAGAACTCTGTGTGGCATTGACCTGGTCTCTAATCTGAGCTGCTGTTAACCTGCGATTTCTGAGGCTGGTGACTCGGATGAACTTATCCTCCGCAGCAGAGGTGACTCTTGGTCTTCCTTTCTTGGGGCGGTCCTCAAGTGAGCCAGTTTCTTTGTAGCGCTTGATGGTTTTTGCGACTGCACTTGGGGACACTTTCAAAGTTTACCCAATTTTTCGGACTGACTGACCTTCATTTCTTAAAGTAATGATGGCCACTCGTTTTTCTTTACTTAGCTGTTTTTTTCTTGCCATAATACAAATTCTAACAGTCTATTCAGTAGGACTATCAGCTGTGTATCCACCTGACTTCTGCCCAACACAACTCATGGTCCCAACCCCATTTATAAGGCAAGAAATCCCACTTATTAAACCTGACAGGGCACAAATGTGAAGTGAAAACCATTTCAGGTGACTACCTCTTGATGCTCATCAAGAGAATGCCAAGAGTGTGCAAAGCGGTAATCAAAGCAAAAGGTGGCTACTTTGAAGAATCCTAGAATATAAGACATATTTTCAGTTGTTTCACACCTTTTTGTTAAGTATATAATTCCACATGTGTTAATTCATAGTTTTGATGCCTTCAGTGTGAATCTACAATTTTCATAGTCATGAAAATACAGAAAACTCTTTGAATGAGAAGGTGTGTCCAAACTTTTGGTCTGTATTGTATGTGTTCTGGCTCCACAACCAGGCCATATTATGGCTGTAGTTTATGCATCCCATCTTACCACCTTGATAACTGTTACCACAACCCATAAGTAAGTGTTACCCATGCCGTAATACGGCATCTGTAGCCTGGTATAGAATATAATTTATTTTAGAATTCTGGACAAAAATAGGCTTTTGATGAAAGGTGTTCCAGAACGTTTCAACGTATAAACAGAAAATCCTATACGGCTGGACATGCCATAATAAAGTAGCACAAAATAAAAGGTGATATACATAATACAATGAATGAAGAGCTGCCTGCTGAGTGGCATCATTGTCAGTGCACAGCTGCAGTATAGAAGTGATGTGTGGTTGTGACACCACCAAATAATAACCAAGTTTTTGAGGAAAGTGTCTGAGTAAGCAGGATAGAGGCAGCACTGTAAGTGAGTAATCAGGATAGCAATTCATTTCCTGATGAATATCGCCTGCCTTTGAAGCGAGTCATAGTAAATTCAACATCTGCTGATCGCTTGTACCTTCTAGCCGACCCACTGAGCAAACATCCACAGTGATTCACAGGAGGCCTTTCTAACTCTACTGATCAATATAAAATACTGAGAATGAACCACTACATTGTGAACACCGCGGTCTGCAGGGCATTTCCTGACGTTCCAACAACCGTAGTGTAACTGATGATTTCAAGAGAATGTGAACAACACATGGAAAAACAATCCTCTACATGTATACACTGTGGGGTATGAAATCATCCAAACTGTTAGAAAGATACAGTACAAACACCAAGCCATTACTAGTAGGCCTTATGCACATGGATTTTTAATGAGCAATAAAATAGAGGAGCATGGAGCCTGCATGGTACCTCCATATGCCTCCAATTTCATACACAGACATGCAGGTTAAAGGGGTTCTCTGGGAATTAAAAAAAATGCAAATACTTCAATATTATTTTGTTAGAAATACATTCCTAACTACCTTTCATTAGTTATAATGGCTTATTTTGTCTTTGGAGCAATCATTAGGAGAAATAAAATGACCGCTGTTCTATTAGTGCTCACAAAACCTGTCCTAATCACACAGCAGGACAAGTTACTTCACAACACTGGGCTAAAGAGCTGCCTCATCCTCCTCTCTGCTTTACCTGTTAGGGATTATCATCCTAAATACAGTTTGATATGATCTTCAGCTGAATCTGTAGGAACGAAGTTCATGAGGAGACATGGAGTACAGAGAGGAAGGTGAGGGGGATGTGACTAATGGGCAGCAGATCTTGTAAGCAGTCTCCATTACCACAGTCCATTCTGTCCATGCACTGTACTTCATGCCTCTTCATAAACTGCATTTCCACAGCGATTTAGCTAAAGTTCTTATCATCTGTATTCAGGACCATAATACCTGACAAGTACAGCAGAGAGGAGGATGAGGCAGCTCTTTACCTCAGTGTTGTGAAGTAACTTGTCCTCCTGTGTGATTAGGACAGGTTCTGTGTGTACTAATAGGATGGCGGCCATTTTAATCCCCTGATGATTGCTCACTGGACAAAACAAGCCACGCCGGAACAGCCTGCCGGAATCCCCTGCCGCCTAATTTTGGAGCATCCACCAGCAGCGCAGAGGGATTAAGACCGGCATCTAAATCGTCAGTCTTAATAAATGTCCCCCCATGCTATGTGTTTTAGATTGAGGTATACACTGTTAAAAGCACCATTAAAATGGGTGGCCATTATAATGGTAATGATGAAAAGTGATCTGAACAGGCTACAAAGTGGCGGCAATTGTTAGGCCAAGTCGCCACTGCAGGATTTTATGATTTTTTTTAAAAATACAGATAGTGACATGGAAAATTAAAAATAACACCAAGAAATATTTTTAAAATATTTTTAACATAAAAGCTTGATTGAAACGATTGGTCATTTTCTGATGACACATTCCATTTAAAATGAATTAATTTCAATAAGTACCATAAGATGCTCCATCGGTGCTGCGGGAGGAAATCAACATAAATCCATTCCCCTGGTGATAATAGCTAAATGCAAGAAGTCATGGTATTGGGAAGCTAAGACGGCGTTCACACATTGCAGAAGTTATTTATTTTTTTGTTTGCGGCTGCAACATGTGCAATACAGCCTAGAAATCACAGTATATCCAGAGAATAAAATACATAGGCCCTGATTTATCACACCTTCACTCCAGAATTCTGTCTTCAAAAAGTCGCACAATAGCGCTTTTGCGACTTTTTTGCGCATTTTTTTGCGACTTTTTGCATGTGTACACCACTCACTCCAGTTTGTAATATGGGTGGAAAAGTGGGTGTGGTTAGCCATGTTAATGAGTTTCACTCCAGATTTATCATTGCGACTTTTTTAAAAAAAAGTCGCAAAATAGTCGCAATCTCACTCCAGGAGGAGGGTGGAGTAGGAAAAGTGGAGTAGCTTCTCTAGACCGAAGTGTTAGGTTTAAGGACAAGCCACATTTATCAAACAACCTGTGACATTTGATAAATGTGGCACAAAGTACTCTAACACAGACTGAAGCAAAACTGACTTCAAATATTTTCCTAATGATAAATTCCCCCCATAGGATATAGAATAAATGTCCTTGGAAACGTTTCTCTTTAAATGCTGGATTCTGTTCAGCATTCATAATTTGTAAAATCTGCCAGATCAGCTAGTTATAATTTGCTGGAAAATAAATGCCTTTAGTCTTGACCTATTTCTAAATGGTCTGGCTTTTCCCTTCGTTCCTGTAGAGCATTAAATACTGCCAAACGCACGTGAAATTGTAAAGAGAGATTTTCACACAATCTGTCACTGCAGAACTAATACACTGAAGTGCTATGTGCTGGATAGCGGGGCACTGAGCACAGGCTGGCAGGGGTGTCAGCACTACACACCAGGATCTTTAACCCTGACAGACATAACATGTGGGATGTTCAACTCTTTCTTTCTCTGCATTTCAGCAGCAAATATCAAACCCCAATGAAAGTGTGCAACACAGCGAAATGACTTTATTCACCCAAAAATTCCTTCTTCAAAGACACAGGGATGAACTCCCTATTTTGGGCTCTTCATTGGTCTCATACAGAATCCTCATTTACATAGACCCTGATTACAGCACCCATAACCTTCTATGGGCTCTTACTACAACTCTGATTTTATACAGAGCCACACCGGAGGCGGGGACTTATTAAACTGGTGTAAAGGAAAACTGCAACCAATCAGCTTGATCCTTTCGTTTTCCAAAGAATCTCTGAAAAATAAAAGGTGGAATCTGATTGGTTGCTATGGACAACAAAGACAGTTTTCCTTTACACCAGTTTTGATAAATACCCCCCAGAGATTTTCTTTCTTATGCAGCACTGTATGCAGTATTATGGTGGTATTCTGCCTTAGGACCACTGCTCCGAATGCAGAGCACAGTGCCTCACAATGCAAGACACAGCACCACATGAGTGCCTATGGGTCTATAGTACTCTGTGTGTCCCTGTACATAAACCCCATGGCTTCATGTTAAAGGGTTTCTACAGTTTTTAAAAACTGATGATCTATCCTCTGGATAGATCATCAGCATCTGATCGGCGGGGGTCCGACACCCGGGACCCCCGCCGATCAGCTGTTTGAGAAGACAGCGGCGCTGCAGGAGCCTTCTCAAACAGCTGATCGGCGGGGGGCCCCGGGTGTCGGACCCCCGCCGATCAGATGCTGATGATCTATCCAGAGGATAGATCATCAGTTTTAAAAAACTGCAGAACCCCTTTAATGTTAAGTACACCATGTTTATGGTGCCCTTACAAGTGTATGGCTCCTTTCTGTACTTTCACAGATCTCCAGTTTAAGTTGTGGCAGGTTTAGAAGTTGTCCCCTATCCACAGGATAAAGGATGACTAACTGATTGCTGGGGTCAAACCACTTGGACCCCCCACTGATTCCGAAAACCAGGGTTTTGGTTCGCCGAGGTGATGGAGCGCCAGGTTGTGCATCCACCCTCTATGGGGCTGTCAGAAATAGCTAAGTGCTGTACTTGGCTATATCTAGCAGTTCCACAGAGAATGACTAAAGCGGCAGTGCTCAACCTGGCACTCCATCAGCTCGGGGGAACAGGATCCCTGTACTCAAGATCGGTGGTGGACCCCCAGCGATCAATTAGTTATCCCCTATTCATAGGATAACATCTAAACTTGGCACAACCCCTTTAATACCAACCATAGGATGTTTATGTACAGGTATTCTCCCTCAAGGCACTGATCCTCCTGTGTTCATAGGGCCTTAGGCTTTACCTTGATAACTTACAAAACTATTTAACAGCAGTTAACAGGTGTTTCCTACTGAACTAGAATATATAACTACACATTTCTGGTATGTGTGGACTTAACCTCAAACATAAAGCTACTTGTGCTACCTTTGATGGGATAATACATTCAAGTTGCTTCAAAGGCTTTGAACATGATCTTGGAGATATAAGGGTCCAAAGGTATAGCTCATTACCGTCTTATTTATTCTAGTGACTAATGGGGGTTACAGAACAGAGTGGATGTAAGAATATCCTCTTTCTATATGTCAGAAGTTACCTAAAGGGGATCTCTCATAGGCAACAGCTTCTTTTTTTAAAGGGGTTGTTTGGACCCAACTATGAGCCAGAATGGGGACCCAATCATTTAACTGGCTGCCATGTAATGATATGCTTCTATTGCAGCAGCTGCTGAGCATGTCTGGCCAGATGTGACTTCCCCTCAGCAATCACAACTAGGGATGAGCGAACTTCTGTTTTCAAGTTCAGAGTACAAGGTTGGGGTTATCTAAGAATCCGCAAAACACAACGTTCGTGTGAATGTAGCATAGGAAAGATTGTCCACTGTGGAAAGCCGCCAAATCCCCCTTATACAAACACATATGGGGGCCAATCGCCACAAAATTTACCTTCAAAATCAAGTGGGCATTGGCTCCCTGCCACTGTTAAAATGGACCATCTCTTCTTACCCTAAATCCATCATGATGTGAATAAAGGATTGTTATACTATGAAGTAAACCGAAAATTAACCTGCTAATAATAGTACATTGTCTAAGCCATCACTAGGTACATGCTTCTTTCTACTGAGGGTTGAACGTTCATTTAAAGAAAAAAGTAAAAATATGTACAGTAATGCATGCCATTAAAATCAATGTAAAAACATCACTCTCCAGTGCCAGCGTGATTTTCAGGGCTGTGGAGTTGGTAAGCCAAAACCCCGACTCCAACTCCGACTCCTCAATTTCCCCTAATTCCGACTGCGACTCCTTCGTACATGGCGCATGTTTAAGTGATAACTTTAAAAAAACTTTGCATAAATCAATAGAACAGATATGTCATGACAAAAAGAGTCTGTAATTTATGTTTTGCTAGATATCTTTACTCTGAACTTTCAGTATCAGGCTTCTCTGGGTACAGCTCACTAAGAACCTGATGTATAGAAACTGTCTAGGTCTAAGACTTTCTTTGTTGCCCATAGCAACCAATCAGAGCTCCCCTTTCATTTCTCCAGAGCACTGTATGAAATTAAAGGGGAGCTCTAATTGGTTTCTATGGGCAACAAAAAAACTTC
This sequence comes from Rhinella marina, assembly GCA_900303285.1. Classification (NCBI taxonomy): domain Eukaryota; kingdom Metazoa; phylum Chordata; class Amphibia; order Anura; family Bufonidae; genus Rhinella; species Rhinella marina. Next base: position 158,243 of record ONZH01007883.1, on the reverse strand, counting down.
TACACCTAGACAGTTTTCATACATAAGACCCAAGGTGTTTTACATCAGAGGAAAAGCAAACTAAAACATAAAGCAGAGAGAACATGCACTGTACAAGTGATTTATGCACAGTTTATTGAAAGTTTAGATATACTAAGAATTACTTGCCTTAAAGGGGTTTTCTCAGCACATTGATTCACTGGCTGACAGGCAGTTTGCACTTACTATGTCTCCTCAGGCTGTGCGTGGGTCTCTAGCAGTTATTAGCATATATTAACTTACTCTGACAGAGCAGGAGATTGTGATCTCTAACACAATTACAGGTAAAGCCATCCTTCTCAGTCCTCAATACATTTTGCTTACTGAAGTCACTCCTGCTCTCAGCCAATCAGATAACAGTCTTCCTGACTAAAGTAAAATCTACTGACCACTGTATTTAGAAAATGTCTTCTTTTAACTGTCCCTTTATGTTGAAAGCTAATCTTTGTAACTAATGAGAAAACCCCTTTAAACCTGTTTTCTCTAGCAGATCTTAGATAAGTGCAGCCATTCCTTCCCAGTGCCTTTTTCCTCTGATCTGTAGTGGAGGAACTTCACTACTGAGCATCTACATAAAGGGCAGCACACATTCATCTCAACTAAAAGCCTAGATCCTTAGATCAGGAATAGAACAGATAGGACATTTCATCATGTTCCCAAATTCTTATGAAAATATATTCAGCACATATATATACTGCATTGAACTAAATGTACCAATTTATTATATATTTTAGGAGTCGGAGTCGGTCCATTTTATACCGACTCCAACTCCGGCTCTGACTCCACCAAAATGGTCACCGTCTCCGACTTCACAGCCCTGGTGATTTTCCCTCTTTTTTTCTTAATCACAAGTTTCATCTTAATCACATGTTTGGATGACTTGTGTCTTCCTTTTCTATGGGTGTGTAGTAGCTATTGACAGTCAAGCACCTGTATTTCCCAGGAGTGCATTTCAATCAGCTTGTTACCCCTTTCCTCCCCTGTATAAAACAATAGCCCCTCTCCCACAGCGCCAGTGATTCCTCTATTAAATGGCACAATGGTATGCAATGCAATTTCCTTTGCCACTATCTAGAGAGAAGGAATGAATGACTGCATGAATGAAAGATATATGAGATCACTACGCCATGCACTGAGAGGAGAGGAAGAGAGCAGGGAACCTACTGAGTAGTCCACCACTGAATGCAGAAGATGAACCAGAATTTTAGCCACAGGAGAAACAGCAGGGGGCGCTACCAGAGAGGAAAATGTTACGTACATAAATTAATGTGTAATATTTTTATTGCATATATATTGCAATAATACTTCATTTGAAAAGCTCTATTCATTGCACAGTAATCATTGTCGAGGGATAACCCCTTTCAGAAGATTGACATTATTATCAGTGACTGGTGAAAATCAGCAGCCTTTGTCACTATGAGAAACGATGAGAAATGTCACAGTAGATTGATCCGACGGCAGAAATTGGTTGAGACACTTTCTGTTCAGCAAGGGAATCTCATTAAATGCAGAGCATTCTTGTGCCTCAGTTTTAATGGTATCGTGTAGCATTGGCTATATGATCTTTCTGCGAAACAGACAATATGCTCCTTGCTTTCTCTAATTTACTGCCTTGTAACATCATTTAAATTTACATTAAAGGGGAACTAAACCCTGAAAAAACACAAATACACATAATCCATAGTGCACCCACAGCTATGTCTACGAGGTGCTCCCCAAACTGCTGTCATAAGCAGTGTAGGAGGGGGTCATTTACTAAGAGTCTTTATTCCTGTTTTTTGGTGTACAAAAGTCACAAGACCCTGTTTTGCAACTTCTTTGTATGCCTGTGCCGTTTTTACGCCAGCCATACTCAGCACTGGGGAACGATGGAGGAGTCGGGGGGGGAGGGGGGGGAGGGGGGGAGGGGGGTTGGGTGGTCAGGTGGAACCAGCCAATCGGCCCATAAAAATTCACTAACATTTATCTATGAAAACAGGCGTAAATGACTATTGAAAACGACTCTAGTCACAGACTGCCAGAGGATGCACCTACCTTATAACGAGGTGCGCCCCTTGTCATAAATTAGGCGCATTCTCCGGCAGCACAGGGGCTATCAAAGATGCCCTAAATGCCAGTCTTTGATAAATGACCCCCAAAGAATGTTTTCTTTCCCCCATTCTTCTCCATCTTCCGTTACAAAATGGCTTAGTGAACTTGCCTGACGTCACACACACAGAACAGGAAATTCAGAAGAGGAGCAGGGCTGAAATGCCATAGGAGTCATTGCCCTTGGTCCACAAAGTCACTTTCACTCCCGCTCCCCTGAGATCTATCATCTGCCTTGTTCATTTCACCCGATTTAATTCCCACCATTTACCCATTGAGCTCAGCAGTGCAGACAAGTGGTAAAAGCCCTGTAAGGAACTGTGTGATGTCATGATGTGGGCGGAGTTTATGTACTGTGTATGTACTCTTTATACTCAATCCCTGTAATTTCCTATGTTAGCCTAGAAATGCTGGCAGTTGTATTTCTTTCCTCTTTTATCCCTCTATGTAATGTCAACTGATGCTCCATAATCACAGTCTGGACATGTTGGGAGCTGTAATTCTCTCCTCTTATACCCCTTTCCCTATAATGGCTGCTGATGCCCTATAATCACAGTCTGGACATGTTGGGAGCTGTAATTCTCTCCTCTTATACCCCTTTCCCTATAATGGCTGCTGATGCCCTATAATCACATGTGTGAACATGCTGTAAATTATAGTTCCGTCCTCTTATACCTCTATAACGTCCAGGGAAGGATTTATGGAAAGCTAGAGTCAGGATCAATTATTGTCTTCATCCATCACCTTCATTACCTGTCTGCCATCATCATTCAGATATTGTCAACTATCACTGAGTTTATACTACTGTATATTTGTTACCTGCTGGTATTAATGCTTGTTTTATCATATGGTTCTTGTGACTTTCTGATTGTGATACCATTCGGCCCTGCTGCAAGTCGCCGGTGTATCGGGGGTACTGGGAGGAACCGTTAGTACCTGAGAAAAATGACTGCTATAGGTTAAATCCAGTTCTGGTGTGCACAACCTGGTTATCAGAGCTACATTTTGTAGTTGTCACATCAACCTGACAACTGAGCTCTTTCTAGCACCGCCCTATATGCTCTTTATATACAACATTTCTAATACCAGTGTTAAACCATAGTCAGTTATGTATTATGATGTTAAGATGCAACTACTTACAGTAGATGCAATAATTCTTCCAAAAAATAAAGCAAGGACACGTGAAGTGCTGTGGCGGATGATGGATGACCTGTAAGTAAGCTCATTTGTTAACCCAAAAAATGGCATTCAGGACATTAACCAACTGGACAGTATTTCTATTAGGAAGCTACAGACAACAAGTGATTACTGTGACGTGATGAACAGGAAGCCTCCATTATGTCACCTTCACCGTTACAAATATTGTTATATTGTATATGTGCTCGTAGTAAATAAGAGAATAGCGATAACCATGACAACAAGTACATACGTGTATAAAGACAGCAACACGATGGGGGGTACTATGGAATGTGGGCTGAAGAAGAATAATTGTACTAAATAAATGTACAGTATGTCTACAGATCAGAGAGATAGATAGATAGATAGATAGATAGATAGATAGATAGATAGATAGATAGATAGTTACAGTGCCTTGCGAAAGTATTCGGCCCACTGGAACTTTTCAACCTTTTGCCACATTTCAGGCTTCAAACAAAAAGATATAACAATTTAAATTTTTGGTGAAGAATCAACAAGTGGGTCACAATTGTGAAGTGGAACGAAATTTATTGGATCATTTAAACTTTTTTTGTAATAATAAAACTGAAAAGTTGGGCGTGAAAAATTATTCGGTCCCCTTGCATTAATACTTTGTTGCTCCACCTTTTGCTGCGATTACTCTTGCAAGTCGCTTGGGGTATGTCTCTATCAGTTTTGCACATCTAGAGACTGAAATTCTTGCCCATTCTTCCTTGCAAAACAGCTCGAGCTCTTTGAGGTTGGATGGAGAGCGTTTGTGAACAGCAGTTTTCAGCTCTTTCCACATATTCTCAATTGGATTCAGGTCTGGTTGAGGTTTTTTTAAAATAACACTTAGTTACACATGCGATTTTTATTATTATACACTGCTGCACATGATGCACTGATGAGGAGTAATTAGGATATATTTATGATTTATTTGTACATCATTATCACTGGATTGTAGTATGACATGACTATGAATATGAATTGCAATTTTTGTCACTATGACTGCTATGTTAGATTATGATGACACATGATTTGTTGTGAAATATGGATATGTTTTTTAAGTATGTAATTATGTTATCACTGATTGATATCTCTATATATATCACACTTGAGCACTATGTCCACTGCTTGACAAAGACTGCAGTGAGCAGTTGAAACGTTGCGCTATTTGATGTAATAAAGGATCCACTTTCTTTGCACGGAAGACCGGAGTGCTGCCTTTCTTTCTGTTTCTATACATGTTGAGGATTCCTTGGTCCGGAGTTCTTAAGGATATAGCACCCGGCATTAAGTGCTGCTCAACACTATTTTTGTACATAGATAGATAGATAGATAGACAGAATAGAATACAGTAGATAGAGAGATAGATATAGAATACGATAGATAGACAAATAGATAGATAGATGGATAGATAGATAAGATAGATATAGAATACAGTAGATCGATAGATAGATAGATAGATAGATAGATAGATAGATAGATAGATAGATAGATAGATAGATAGATAAGATAGATATAGAATATAGTAGATAGATAGATAGATAGATAGATAGATAGATAGATAGATAGATAGATAGATAGATAGATAGATAAGATAGATATAGAATACAGTAGATCGATAGATAGATAGATAGATAGATAGATAGATAGATAGATAGATAGATAGATAGATATAGAATACAGTAGATCGATAGATAGATAGATAGATAGATAGATAGATAGATAGATAAGATAGATATAGAATACATAGATAGATAGATAGATAGATAGATAGATAGATAGATAGATAGATAGATAGATAGATAGAATACAGATAGATAGATAGATAGATAGATATAGAATACAGTAGATAGATAGATAGATAAGATAGATATAGAATACAGTAGATCGATAGATAGATAGATAGATAGATAGATAGATAGATAGATAGATAGATAGATATAGAATACAGTAGATCGATAGATAGATAGATAGATAGATAGATAGATAGATAGATAGATAGATAGATAGATAGATAGATATAGAATACAGTAGATCGATAGATAGATAGATAGATAGATAGATAGATAGATAGATAGATATAGAATACAGTAGATCGATAGATAGATAGATAGATAGATATAGAATACAGTAGATCGATAGATAGATAGATAGATAGATAGATAGATAGATAGATAGATAGATATAGAATACAGTAGATAGATAGATAGATAGATAGATAGATAGATAGATAGATAGATAGATAGATAGATATAGAATACAGTAGATAGATAGATAAGATAGATATAGAATACAGTAGATCGATAGATAGATAGATAGATAGATAGATAGATAGATAGATAGATAGATAGATAGATATAGAATACAGTAGATAGATAGATAGATAGATAGATAGATAGATAGATAGATAGATATAGAATACAGTAGATAGATAGATAGATAGATAGATAGATAGATAGATAGATAGATATAGAATACAGTAGATAGATAGATATAGAATACAGTAGATAGATAGATAAGATAGATATAGAATACAGTAGATAGACAATAGAAACATAAATACAGACACTAGACTGACAGAGACATTAGATAGGCAGATAGATACAGTAAATAGACAATAGACAGATGATAGACAGACATAACAGATATATAGATAATAGATAGCTGAGCTTTGTAAAAATGAATGAAAATGATAGTTACGGTACATTTACTCCCAGTGACAGATAATGAATGAGCCATCCAAAACATCACAAAAACAGCAGCTGCTGTGTGTGATCAAAGAACATAAAAAATCACTAAACAAGTCTTTCCTGTCTGAAATAGTGACGATTTCCACATGTAACTTTTAGAGGCCAGGTTTCCACATAGCTGCATGTGTCCAGTAATGGTGTTGCACCATCGCGCACCACATGATCACACGCCTACAGCTTATCAGTCACACTACCTACAACTTCATAGCTTCTAAGGCCGAACCGCACAATACCACAGTGTTATCTGCAACACTATGGGGACATTAACATAAAGCATAAACTGGACTGTGACATTTGGCTGACTGCCTAAGAAGACTTTTTTTCTTAATATGAACCTCCTATTAGTTAATAAGATTATTTTTCAGTCATAATACAGCTAAATAAAATGGGAATGGTTGGTGATATTATCTTCCTGTTTGTGGCACATTAGTATATGGGAGGGGGGAAACTTTTCAAGATGGGTGGTGACCATGGCGGCCAATTTGAAGTCAGCCATTTTGGATCCAACTTTAGTTTTTTCAACGGGAAGAGGGTCATGTGACACATCAAACTTATTGAGAATTTCACAAGAAAAACAATGGTGTGCTTGGTTTTAACGTAACTTTATTCTTTGATGAGTTATTTACAAGTTTCTGACCACTTATAAAATGTGTTCAAAGTGCTGCCCATTGTGTTGGATTGTCAATGCAACCCTCTTCTCCCGCTCTTCACACACTGATAGCAACACCACAGAAGAAATTCTAGCACAGGCTTCCAGTATCCGTAGTTTCAGGTGCTGCACATCTCGTATCTTCACAGCATAAACAATTGCCTTCAGTTGACCCCAAATATAAACTTTTATGTGAATGGTGAAGTTAACAAACAAAACCACCGCTATTGGTCTGACACTAACTACCCACATTGGATAGATCCCTCCAAGACTGTTGGAACACAAAAATTGATGGTATGGTGTGGTATATGGGGTACAAAGATAGTGGGGCCATTCTTCATCAATGGAAACCTCAAGGCCACTGGAGATGTGAAATTACTACATGATGATGTGTTTCCCTCTTTGTGCACTGAAGCTGGCACGTTCCCTGAGTTTTTCCAGCAAGATGGCGCACCACCACATTATGGGTGTCAGGTCCGAGCATTCCTAGATGAACAGTTTCCTGGAAAGTGGATTGGTCATTGTGGGCCAGTTGAATAGCCCCCAAAGTCTCCCGATCTAAACCCCTTAGACATTTATCTTTGGGGCCATCTGAAGGCAGTTGTCTATGCTGTGAAGATACGAGATGTGCAGCACCTGAAACTACGGATACTGGAAGCCTGTGCTAGCATTTATTCTGCTGTGTTGCTATCAGTGTGTGAAGAGCGGGAGAAGAGGGTTGCATTGAAAATCCAACACAATGGGAGCACTTTGAACACATTTTATAAGTGGTCAGAAACTTGTAAATAACTCATGAAAGAATAAAGTAACGTTATTTAAAACCATTGTTTTCCTTGTGAAATTCTCAATAAGTTTGTCACATCACCCCCTTCCGATTGAAAAAACTAAAGTTGGATCCAAAATGTCCGACTTCAAAATGGCTGCCATGGTCACCACCCATCTTGAAAAGTTTTCCCCCTCCCATATTCTAATGTGCCACAAACAGGAAGATAATATCACCAACTATTCCCATTGTATTTAGGTGTATCCATATAAATGGCCCACCCTGTACATCAGAGAAATTAATAACTCTAATTCATTACTAGTCCAGGAGCCGGTCCCATCAGTGATTGACAGCTATCTCTGTATACACAGTCATAGAGGGAAGGCTGTCAATCACTGATAGGACCGCCTCCTGTACTTCAAAGCCCAGAAAGAGCAGGAATTTACATGGATAATATACAGGGGCTGGCTGGCAAATTTTAGCCTGGGGGGCAAGCACACAGCACTGGCCCATGTGTAGCGGCCCACCCTTAACCTGTTTAACTCCGCCTACCATAAAGCCGGTATAGGTAAATGGGCTTTAAATGGTTAAAAGGCGGCAGCTGGTTGTGTTTTCATGTTGGATCCCAGATACAGAACATGGCTGAGTCCGTAGCAACAGCCTGATCATTAGAGGGACCAGATTTACCAACCCCTGAGCTGAAGAGACTCCATTGAGTACAATGGGGTCTGCTCAGGATGCTGCTCTTTTACCGGACAAAAAGGTCTTGCATGCAGAACTTTTCTGCCCGGTCTTTTTAACAGAATCTGTGACCCAAACGCAAATGTGAATGGATCGTATTAGACGTATAGCATCAGATGTCTGTTTAACACAAATACAGAGCAAGAACCAAGATCACTACATACACACAGCACCAGAACCAAACCTAGAAGTCAAACACAGCACCAGAACCAAGTTCACTGACACAAACTCATACTGACACAAACTCATCTTAGTGCCACATTCTGTGCCCTGAATATAACAGTAGCATTAGTGCCACATACTCTGTGCCCTCTGTATACAGTGCCATATGTCCTCTGTATATAGTGCCACATGCTCTGTGCCCTCTGTATATAGTGCCACATACTCTGTGCCCTCTGTATATAGTGCCACATACTCTGTGCCCTCTGTATATAGTGCCACATACTCTGTGCCCTCTGTATATAGTGCCACATATTCTGTGCCCTCTGTATACAATGTCATATGCCCTGTGCCCTCTATATATAGTGCCACATACTCTGTGCCCTCTGTATACAGTGCCATATGCCCTTTACCCTCTGTATATAGTGCCACATGCTCTGTGTCCTCTGTTTATAGTGCCACATGCTTTGTGCCCTCTGTATATAGTGTCATATGCCCTGTGCCCTCTGTTTATAGTGCCACACACAGTGCCCCTAATGCTAGTGCCACATGCTTGGTGCCCCTTATAAAACGTGCCTCTTATATGTGCCCCTTTCTGTATAGTGCCCCTTCAGTGTGCCCCCTTTATGTATTGTGCCTCTTGCATTATATGTGCCCATTTGTGTATAGTGCCTCTTCTGAGTGCCCCCTGAATACAGCATACACACACTGTATTATAATACTCGGTAAAAGCTAGAATGCAGTGGGTGAGACGTCACTGGCTACAAGTTGCTAACGGTCACATGACAAGCTAGATGCAGTGGGTATATACAGCAGTTTATATAATATATATCTATACACACTGAATCTATTATACCTCGTACCTAACATATCAGTACACTGCTGTGTATACTATATATCTGTACACACTGTATCTATTATACCTCATATATCAGTACACTGCTGTATATACTATATATCTGTACACACTGCATCTATTATACCTCGTACCTCACATATCAGTACACTGCTGTATATACTATATATCTGTACACACTGCATCTATTATACCTCACATATCAGTACACTGCTGTATATACTATATATCTGTACACACTACATCTATTATACCTCATACCTCACATATCACTACACTGCTGTATATACTATATATCTGTACACACTACATCTATTATACCTCATACCTCACATATCAGTACACTGCTGTATATATATCTGTACACACTGCATCTATTATACTTTTATAATACATGCAGTATATACAGATATATAGCATATACAGCAGTGTACTGATATGTGAAGTATGACGTATATTAGATGCAGTGTGTACAGATATATAGTATATACAGCAGTGTACTGATATGTGAAGTATGACGTATATTAGATGCAGTGTGTACAGATATATAGTATATACAGCAGTGTACTGATATGTGAGGTATAATAGATGCAGTGTGTACAGATATATAGTATATACAGCAGTGTACTGATATGTGAGGTATGAAGTATAATAGATGCAGTGTGTACAGATATATAGTATATACAGCAGTGTACTGATATGTGAGGTACGAGGTATAATAGATGTACTGTGTACAGATATATAGTATATACAGCAGTGTACTGATATGTGAGGTATGAGGTATAATAGATGCAGTGTGTACAGATATATAGTATATACAGCAGTGTACTGATATGTGAGGTATGAGGTATAATAGATGTAGTGTGTACAGATATATAGTATATACAGCAGTGTACTGATATGTGAGGTATGAGGTATAATAGATGCAGTGTGTACAGATATATAGTATATACAGCAGTGTACTGATATGTGAGGTGTGATGTACAGTATAAGTTACACCTTGTATCTCACATGAGTACACTGCATTGTATACTATATACCTGTACACACTACATCTATTATACCTCACATATCAGTACACTGCTGTATATACTATATACGTTTACCCACTGCATCTATTATACCTTGTACCTGACGTATCAGTACTCTGTGTGTATATGTCAGGTGTGAGGTATAAAAGATGCAGTGTGTACAGATATATGTGGACAGTCATATATTATGGTCACTGTGTTAGAGTTAAGGGCCAGTATTGGGGTTAGGGGTCAGTATTGGGGTTAGGGGTCAGTATTAGGGATAGGCGTAGTATTAGCATAAAGCTACATTCAGACGACCAAAAGTGTTTTGCAGTCCCCAAATTGTGGATCCGCAAAACACAAATACTGGCCTTGTGCGTTCCACATTTTGCGGAACGCACAGTGCCAGCCCTATATAGAAATGCCTATTCTTGCAGACAAGAATATGACATATGCTTTATATTTTTGTGGGGGGAACGGAACTACGTATGCGGACAGTACATGGTGTGGTGTCCGCATCTTTTGCGGCCCCATTGAAATGAATGGGTCCGCACCCGTTCGGCAAAATTGTAGAACGGATTCAGACTTAGAAATACGGTCGTCTGAATACGGTTGTCTGAATGCACCCTTAGGGCCAGTATTAGAATTAGGGTCAGTATCAGTTAGGGGCCAGTACTGGGGTTAGAGGCAGCGTTAGGGTACATTCAAACAACAGTATTTCCATTCACTTAAAAGGGGCCGCAAATCCTAAGTTCCGTTCCGCAAGCCCTGCAAAAAAAGATAGAGTATGTCCTATCCTTGACCGCAATCGCAGACAAGAACATGCATTTCTATTATAGGGCTGGGCATGTGTGTTCCACAAAATGTGGAATGCACACGGCCAGTATCCGTGTTTTGTGGATCCGCAATGTGTGGACCTCAAAACACATATGGTCATGTGAATGTAGCCTCAGGGTTAATGGTCAGTAGTAGGGTTTGGGGTCTGTATGGCGTAGTATTAGAGTTAGGGAAAGTATTAGGGGTCAGTATTAGCAGTCAATATTAGGGTTAGGGACAGGATTAGGGTTAGGGGTCCAGGGTTAGAGGTCAGTACTAGGGTAGGGGTCAGGGGCCAGTATTAGAGGTCAGGGGCCAGTACTAGGGTTAGGCTACTTTCACACTTGCGTCAGCAGGATCCGTTTGTGAGATCAGTCCCAGGCTCTCACAAACGGCCCTGAACTGATCAGTTTTTCCTTAATGCATTCTGAATAGATAAGGATCCGTTCAAAATGCATCAGTTTGCCTCCGTTACGTCTCCATTCCGCTCTGACAGCGTTTTGGTGTCCGCTTGACTGAGCAGAATGGAGACAGATCCGTCATGACTACAATGTAAGTCAATGGGAACGGATCCGTTTACTCATGCACAATAGTAAACGGATCCGTCCCCCACTGACTTTCAATGGAGTTCTGAACGGATCCGTCTCTGCTATGTAAAAGATAATACAAACGGATCCATTCAGAACGGATGCAGACGGTTGTATTATCAGGACGGATCCGTTTATGAGAGCCTGGATGGATCTCACAAACGGATCCTGCTGACGCAAGTGTGAAAGTAGCCTTAGGGGTGCGACGGCCAGTATTAGGGGGTCAGGCAAGGCCAGTATTAGGGGTCAGTACTAGGGGGTAAGGGGCTAGTATCAGGGTTAGGGGTCCAAGGTTAGAGGTCAGTACTAGGGTAGGGGTCAGGGGCCAAAATAAGTGGTCAGCGGCCAGTACTAGAGGTCAGGGGCCAGTACTAGGATTAGGAGTCAGGCAGGGCCAGTATTAGGGGTCAGGGGCCTATATTAGGGTTATAAGTTAATGCAGGCCAGTATTAGGGGTCAGGGGCCTATATTAGGGTTATAAGTTAATGCAGGCCAGTATTAGGGGTCAGGGGCCTATATTAGGGTTATAAGTTAATGCAGGTCAGTATTAGAGGTCAGGGGCCAGTACTAGGGTTAGGGGTCAGGCAGGGTCAGTATTAGGGGTCAGGCAGGGGCCAGTACTAGGGTTAGGGGTCAGGCAGGGTCAGTATTAGGGGTCAGGCAGGGGCCAGTACTAGGGTTAGGGGTCAGGCAGGGTCAGTATTAGGGGTCAGGCAGGGGCCAGTATTAGGGTCAGGGGTAAGGCAGGGTGGCCAGTACTAGGTGGGCAGGGGCAGGTATTAAGGTTAGGGTAAGGCAGGGCCAGTATGGGGGGTCAGTATAGGGAGGCAGGGGGCAGTATTAGGTTAAGGAGTGCATGTAGGGAGAGGGCAGTTAATACTCACCTGTCCAGGCGCGGTCCCATGATGCAGACCCGGCCTCTTCTGGCGGGTCTGCTCCTGAGGAACGTCGCAGGCGGCGCGATGACGTCATCGCGCCGCCTACGTCACATCAGTGCGCCGGCCACCGGGAGTAGCGGAGCAGGGAACCAGAGGTTCCCTGCTCCGCCTGCGCTGGCTGTTACTGGCACAATTGTATCTGCATCTAGTGGATGCAGATACAATTGAGTTCAGGAGCCGCGGCGGCCCTGACATACACCGGCCCGGGGGGCATCTGCCCTCCTGCCCCCCGGCCCAGCCCGCCCCTGATAATATACAAGTTTTAATGAACCTTTCCCATAAAACTATATAAGAAATATCAATCTGCTCAGCTCGTCCTGCTCTATAACCTGCTGCCTTCAGCTCAGATACCATGTTCAACGTGACAGGTTCCCTTTAACTTAGAGGGAGATGAGTGTCGGCTGCTTCCCATTTCAACAACATTTCCATGCAAAATGAAATGTGTTTGTTCATTGAATACGGTGTAATTATCCAATCAGGCAGACAAGGTTTGCAGGTGCACCTTGTAAAACCTATTGGTACAGAAAGCAATCACAGCATCGGACTCCCAAATGTGCATTTGTTCTCCAAGTTTTTGAGCTTATTAAAATAAAATATCATTCTTCAAAAACTAGAAGTGTCCTCTGAGAGAAGCAAGTGTGACACTCCAAACAGGTGCGTTATGTCTGGATGAAGCACTGTGGGCATCATAGCAGGAAGGAAGCAGCCCAAATGTTATCATTCCTATTATCTTGTTTTACGGGTAATTTTAAAGCGTGAGTGAAAATACGTGTAGTATTAGAAGCAGATATAAAGATGACTACATATGAAGAGCACATAATGTTTTTCTTCTAATTCCGAGCCACAAATAAAGGCTACATTCATATGTAGAAGGACGTGACTATGGCTGATATGTATTCTTCTTCCACTGGAGAGAAACAACTTCATTCAATAGATTCCAATATACGAGTATCTAGAGGACAGACATGGCTGTATATCTGAAACAGACTCACAAGCTCCTGTAGGCTGAGATATATGTAGCAGTTTGGAGGCCCCCTGACAAATTAAAAAAGACAAATGAGTGAAAGAGGATCATTTATCCAAGCAACGGGCAACCTAAAGCTGACCATACATGTAAGATGACTACTGATGGATTACAATGGCTATTCTCCTCTCAGTGTACAATACACATGCTCATATTTGTAGTTCCCTGGAGCAAGGGTACTGTAGACTATGGACATTTGCCCTTATTGCTATTGTGCAAAGCCATCAACTCCCTACTTTATTGCATTTTGAAGGTTTATCTTGCACTGTGATTTATGTTGTTGTGTGCACTTACACTGTTTCATATTGTTGAACTGCATTTATATGTTTATTGTACTATACCTATTCATCGGCAATGTTATTACAATATAGCTATACTGCATTGTGGAAAGGGTTAATACACAACCAGCTAATGCTAAAAGACATTCTGACTTCCTACCTATGCAAAGTTTTGGTGGGAAAGAACTAGACACACAGTCCTTCTGACAGTCTGGTTTAGCTCTGTTGTTTATGTCTGAAAATACTGCTTATTCATGCCCATAGACTTGCATTGAAGCTCTATACAAGTCTATGATGGACAGAAATTAATTGTAACAATGTTTCTCTTTAGTCTGTGCTTCTCCACACCAACCCCCCTCCCCCAGTAGAAGATTATAGTTCACCTAGAAACTGAGTAAAAGAAGAGCAGTCAGAGCCTCTAGATGTCTGCAGATAGGTACCAGTGCTGAGTAAGATAGACTGCCAGCCTGCATCAGTGACCAGAAGATGCTGAAAAGGGGATACTTTTTCAAAGATCCTTGGTCACCATATAAGCCCTATGACCAGGGGGCCAACCAGAAGACTGAGCCACAGATCCTGGGCCACCACCTTTTGACCAGGGAACCAGCCTTCTGAGAGAGAGAAGGACTGCTAGTTCAGGCCTTTCCTCAACATGAAACCGTCTTCCGCCAGGGAGACTGGAAAAGCCAGCTCAGTGCCTTGCCCATATTATTTAGCACTTGAGTTCCCCCAGTTAAAAAGCACACTGGTTTAGTGCACATCCTGACTGTCTGGACTTATTTCCCATTGGGGTGCACCACACCTTACCATTGTTTCTGGAGAGCAGAAACACCTGGTGACACCTCGACAGTGTCCGGAGGACCCAGCGTGACACTGGTCCACTTCAGGTGAAATATCTGGATAGTTGCTGCTCTAACCCAAACCATCCCTTCAATCTGCCTCCCCAGCCCCCTTTTCCAGGAAAAATCCCCCTTGCTCCTTCTGTTTCTTCAGTGGCAGGAGGGACAGTGGCAGGAGGGAAAGTTCTTACCATGAACCCTGCTACCTGTCACTTTGGATGTACAGTGATCATTTCCATATGTCACTCCATATGTTTTATGCACTTAAAATAACCATTAAAGGGTTGTACAATGGCTTAATATTGATGGCATATCCTCAGGATGGCCTATCAATATCAGATCGGCGGGGAAACAACTACTGGCACCCCGCCAATCAGCTGTTTGAAAGAGCAAAGGCGCTGGTGGGAGCACTACTTCCTCCTCAAATTACCTACGGGCCGTCTCCTTTGCAGCAGCTGCTCTTACCATTCATTTGAATCTGAAGGACCAGTTGTAATTACAAAGCCCCATTACCCTTCAAACAGCTGACTGACAGGGGAGCCGGGAGTCAGAGCCACCGCTGATCTGATATTGACGAGATGTCCTGAGGAGGCACTGTACAACCCCTTTAATAAAGTTTCCAACAAATTATGGTTTGAGAAAACTTCCCTGTATGTTGTATTCAGACACCTTCTTTGCATTACTCAGATTAATATGCTGAAGAGGACGCATATTGCTCAGTATGAAGCCGTTGATGATGAATATAATTGCTTACACACAATATAATATAAAAGTAAAATGACTTTCTTCATCTGCTGCATATAAACACTAGGAATCTTCATAATGCGCTGAAGGCAATTGTTCTTACGGATGCAGACACAATATGCACAAAAGCTGCCAATCTCCCTCATGTGCTGATCTGAATGAAGCCTCAAAAACTGAAGAACGGAGAAAATGTCACTTATTTATGGTTTAGGATTTGTATTTATCACAATAAAGATTTCTTTCATTATCTGTTCTTTTTCCCATTTCCACTGTATGATCTGCAGAAAATGCCATTTAAGAATATACTAGAGCCATTTACTGAGTTTGTTTATACCTTCAGGTTTTTTAATGCAGTTTTTGAAGCCAAAGCCAGGAGACGATTCATAAAGAGAATATGATTCAGTCTTTTCTTTATATCTGTCCTCTGTTCATGATCCGTTCCTGGTTTTCACTATAAAAAGTCCATAAAAACCTGCAACCTAATGCCTCATCAGTGTTTGGTCAGTGATTGTGAGCCAAAACCAGGTGCGGCTCTAAACACAGAACAGGAGCAGATCTTTCCCTTACACATTATCTCTGTGGAGGCTCCAATCCTGGTTTTTGCTCACAATTACTCATGGAAGTTACTGACCAAACACCGATGTGTGAATGAGGCCTAAAGGCGCATTCACACTGCCCCCCGCGAGAAGACAATATTGGGAAGGAAGTGTTCCTTCCTAACAATTGCACTGTGGATTTCAGTGTTCTTTCTGGCGTAAAAGAGGATAAATGTGGCCCCCGCCGCGCACCGTTTTCAGGAAAGTGGAGAGGCCAGCGGAGAAACGGCACTTGCACAAAAACATTTTCTTTTTTTGCGCAAGTGCGATTGCAAAAGTTTTAAATTGAAGACTGCGACTTTTTCATGCCACAAAAAGTGGTGTATTCAAATGATAAATGTGGCCCTAAGGCTACATGCACACGACAGTGAAAAAAAACGTCCGTTAAAAACAGACACACTGTCGGTTTTTCATGGCTATTTTGCATCAGTGTGTGCATCCATTTTCTAGCCGTGTGTCCATTTTTAATGTCCGTTTTGCATCAGTTTTTCATGTCCGTTAAAAACTGATGAATTGGATTGGCAGTTATTTCTTGCCCCCAACTATAATCATGACCCATATGTCCTATAATGATGCCCATAATGTCCTCCATAGTGCCCCTAACTACAATAATGTCCCCCATGTAGGCCCCCTGGTAAAATAATGTCCCCCATGGTTTAAAGAAATGCCCCCAGAGCTGCTTTTTGATGATTTAAAAAACAAAAAACAAAAACAAAAAAAAACTCACCTTCTCCACTTGCTCACGCCGCAGCAGTCTCTTCTCTCACGCACAGGACCTGCCGAAGGACCTGCAATGTGAGCGATGATGTCACTGAATGCGCCAACGTGATGACATCACCGCGCATAACGCAGGTCCATCGGCAGGGCCTGCTCAATGAAGAAACCAGAGACTGCACAGCACGAGCAAGTGGATAGGGTGAGTGGCCATAGTGTACCCTTTTTTAACGGCCGTTAGACAGGAGCACTCCTGTCAATCGGCCGTTAAAAAACGGCCCCATTTCATTCATTTCAACGGCCATGTGAATAGCGCCATAGGCTTTCATTGGTGCTAAAAATGGCCATGTGACGGCCGTCACACGGCCATTTTTCACTGTCGTGTGCATGAGCACTAAGGCCGTGTTCACATATGCTCTGTGAACATCAGCAGTCTGTTCCGGTGGAGGAACACACTGCCAGAGCCGGCACAGACGGATATCACCGTGCACTGTCAGATCCCCATTCACTGTAATGGGTTCCAGCCGCTTTCAAGCATATATGCACATGACAAGTATTGTTTCTGTTACAGTTTTTATTCTAATTTGTATCCATTTTTTGTGTCCAAGTTGCATCCAAGCCACCTATTAAAGTCTAAGATGTTCTAAAAATATCGGAACGAATACACTGATCCGTTAAAATAACTGATATACAGTGTAGTATATAGTATGTAACTGAAATGCATTGGTTCTATTGCTATCCATGTAACATCAGTTATAAAAATGGATTCCACTCGAAAAAAAAACAAAAAACGGCCAAAGTGTGAAATCGCTGCTCGTCTCTAGAGATTGCATCATTCCAGCTCCTCACTTGGCTGCAACGATCTGAAAGCCATTTTCAAGCTACTCAACGCATTTTCTGTGCACAGCAATTTCACAGCAACTTTTTGTAGTGTGACAAAAAAAAGAAGGTCTGGGTCTAGTCTCACCCTAAGAGATTTCTTCGGCCACAAGATGGTGCCATAATAACATAAGGCAGTGCCATTTGAAAGGGCACAAGTGGCACCATCTGTCACTGCAGCCACAGTCACCTGCTTCTCGCTCTCTCTCCTCATGATTTGAAGCTATGAAACTACATTTGACGCCAGTAATTAGAAAAGTGATTTACTATCCTTAAATTAATGAAAATGCTGAAAAAATATGGTCTGAGCTGAACTTAGGGTCAGACTCCCCAAACCATCACATGCCTGTGAATGTGGTTTAGAGAAGATCTGTGCAGTATTTCTCAGCAGATTTCATGTAAACTATTCTGAGCTGTTAAAGGGTTTCTGTCACCAGTTTTTTCGGTATGAATCAGGCTGACATTAGAGATGTGCTAATGTCACCCGATTCCAAATATATATCTGTTTTATTTACTGGTGCCCCCATTTTTATATAAAATGAACTTTTATTTTATGCTAATAAAGCCTCTAGGTGCAAGGGGCGTTACCCCTGCTCCTAGAGGCTCTGTTAATTGACAGGACCAGGCAGAGAAGAAACACTCCATTCACCATAGCTTGCAAGGACCTTTAATGATGTCATGACCATGTGATCAGTCACATGGTTTAGGAGGAGACAGGCTGTTTGTGTGATCCTAACCATGTGACTGATCACATGGTCATGACATCATTGAAGGTCCTTAAAAGCTATGGTGAATGCAGTGTTTCTTCTCTGCCTGGACCTATCAATCAACAGAGCCTCTAGGAGCAGGGGTAACGCCCCTTGCACCTAGAGGCCTTATTAGCATAAAATAAAAGTTCATTTTATATAAAAATGGGGGCACCAGTAAATAAAACAGATATATTTGGAATCAGGTGACATTAGCACATCTCTAATGTCAGCCTGATTCATACCGAAAAAACTGGTGACAGAAACCCTTTAAATCTGCAGCAAATCTCCTGTAAAATCCTCATGGAAATCTGCAAATGAATACACGTAGATCTAGAGCTCCTGCATACGGCTGTATTTTTGGACTGCATCTGTTCCGTGTTTTTTGCAGATTGGATGCGGACCCATTCATCTCAATGGCGCTGCAAAACATGCGGACAGCATACCGTGTGCTGTCCGCATCCCCATGTCTGTTCGGCAGCCCTGCAAAAAAATATAACATGTCCTATTCTTGTCTATTTGCTCTCCTGAATGTAGGTGCCCATACGGCATAGGTTGGTTTAGAGTAGGACCTGCCTGACTGAAACCAACCTTGGCGCTGTATATATTGGCTGAGAGTCTCAGATTTTATTATATCAGAATGAGGGCTTAGTCCATATATGTTTGCATCTATTGTGTTAGTGCATTATTTTCCATAATTTTATAAATGTAGGTATCAGATCCGCATTTTCATTATCATATTGTGCAGGATGTTTTGTATCTTTTTCTGTGATTTTTCATGTTGCTGTGCCCAAAAATTGAATACATCCTTAGGGTATGACCGCAGTCTTACCGGTCTGCAGCTGCCTCTAATTAAATTAATAAGGCTGCACGTCTCATTGGGTCTCTATTGTTAATGGAAATGCAGTATTGAAGGTGTCGCGCGGCCATCAACACGTCAGAACGACTATACAGTACAGTCTTCATTAGCTAAAGAGGCAGCTGTTGCCTTATTGTACCTTTATACAATGGCTGAAAGAAATGAGGAGCAGCTTCATAAAACACACCAGATCCAAATCAACCATGATGCCCAGGAAGGAAGACCTCATAGTGCTAACTGTGATGAGTCCAGTCATTGTAGGAAACAGTACAGGCAGGCTTTTCACCTCGATATTATATGTAGTAAAAAATGATACCACATGAGGTAAGTGATATAACTGCATGATATACCTAAATGGTTGCTGATTATTGTCCTCCCACTTGGTTCAAGCCACACCCCATGTGGATCTTGTGGCTACAGATGGTGGCTCCCACAGGTAAGAAAGGTCTCACCCATCTGGTTTAGGCAACACATACATCTCCTGCATAGGCATACATATAAGGGTGCATTCAGCAACTGAAGGTATTTTGCACACATACAGATGTGGACAGAAGAAGGACAGCATCTGGATGGATGGAACTGTGCATGGTAAGCAGTGAGGAGGCCTTGGCGCTCAATAGAGCTCCGGTGAGCACCACAGCTTCCTCAAACAGCTTATCACCAGGATCGCTGCAGATCTCATATTGATGACGTATTCTGAGTATAGGACAATAATATGAAAATATCAGAGAACCACTTTAGTTCTATAGGGGGATTTAACAATGGCTGTATGGAACTTTTCAGGTGCACAAAAGTTGTATATTTTTGCAGAAGGGGAAAAAGTGGATGGGGCTCAACAGAAGGAGCATGGCCTTCCATTGGCCAACAGATTTACTATCTTTAATAGCTGACATAAGTTTTCTTTCCCAGCACTTGGACTGTCAGAAGATGAGTCAAATGTTCCCCTATGTATATTCAAAGGTTTGAAGCTCCGTATTAAAAAACGCAGCTCCGACCACTAAAATGATATAATATTACATTAATTTGAATCAAATTTTTAAAAACATGTTCAAGGGTGGACATCTACTGCAAGTAAAGGTTATTTCGCTCTATGCTGTAGTTCTTGTAGAAATGACTCACAATGAAAATGAGTCAGAAGTGAACAGAAAACTAATACCTGTCAAACCACTGGTCATAGGTCAATTCTACTGCAGTTCGGTGAAAACGACCCAGCTAAAATGACAGAGTTAAAATGCTAATTGAAATTTTGCAGCATCTACAGACATGTCATAGAAACAACTGGATTATAATGTCACCCATGGATTGTGGCTGTAAATTGCACATTCCCTGCATTCTGCTGACATATAATCAATTTACGCTGCCCCCTGGCAAATAAAAGTCATTATCCAGACGTATGCTATAATATATCATGCTGCAGCCGTGCAGGCATTTAACCGTCACTTAAACATGGACATACACATTACGTGAACGATATGTGTGCACTTTACGGACTAATCCATAGAGTCTGACAACATGTACGATGCCTGGTTGACAGTGATTGCTTATTTACTGAGTTATTTCTATATCATTGAATCATTATAATCAATGTTCCCTGTGATACCTGGCAATGTTTGCAAGCAAAACAGCGTTTCACATATTTGGTTCCCGCTACGCTGGTCCTGCGCCCTGGCCGCGTTTAGCAATTTTTCGGTTCCTTACTTGTTTACTACTGGACGGGGCAACATCCAACAAATGGCTGCAGCGGTGACATGTCCCCATCAGGCAATGATGTGCGACCTGGGGACACGTTTCCACTGAGACCAGTCATAGGCTGCAGTAAACAAGCTTGGGACTAGAAGATTGCCGAAGAAAGCCAGGGCACATGATGGGAGCTGCAGGGACCAGGTGATTCTGTCAATAGGACAAACATGGTGGGGGAACTAACTGAAAATTGAGGAAATCCTGGAAAACCCCTGTAAACTTCCTGTAATCACTTCATAGCGCTGGAGGAACCACTACTTCAGTGCATGACACTTATTAAAATCAAAGGTCGTCCATTGTTTGCAATATTTAAAGGGAACCAGTCAACAGGTTTGAGGTCACTAAACCAACAGCGTGTCCATATGCGGGAATCTGTCACCATATCCATCCTATTAACAGCTTATATGTCTGATTAGCCCTTGGCAGCTGGATTAAATGTTTTTGGCTCCATGTCGCTCCGTGGCCGTATTAAAGAGAAAGTAGAAATTTTTTATTTATTTATTTAATTTTTTTAGAAGAACTTGTTTATTGTAAACTTTTTTATTTATTTAATTTTTATTCAAAAAAAATAAGTCAGCATAATGACAATAACAGACAAAATCTCATAAATATTTTATACTTTTAACCCCATCCCAACCACCCAACCAAGTCCCAACCCATGGGATAGCAGGACAAAAAAAAAAGAAAAAAAAAAAAAGAATTTTTAATCAAATAGACCCGTTAATAAATGTCTCCCATTTACACCACAACCTACTATAAACATGGACTTTATTTTGCCTGATAATAATCCGCTTTCTCAATAGACCTATTTACCATATTTATCCATTCAATTAATTAATAAATGTGCGAGGGGAAAAAAATTATACACCATAAACTCCATATCTTTAGACAAATTGCACAGAATTTCACCCAAAACATAAATAAAAATCGACAAAATTGTTTTAAAACCAAAAATATCACCAATCATTTGGATAAGATCCTGCCAAAATGCTTGAATCTTCAGACGACACCACCACATATGAATAATATCCGCATTGCAATTTTCACATCTCGGACATATATTTGGAGTTGAAAATTTATAAAGCCAACTAGGGGTCACATATAAACGATGTAAGATCATAAACTGAGTAACCCTCTGAGAAGGGATTCTCAATCACATTACTTGCCAACCAAACTGCCATTGTTTCTCCGTAAGAGGTCCTATATCCTTTTCCCATACGGATTTGCTATTACATTTCATACCTTGACTAGATATATCCCTTAATTTTCTATATAAAGATGACACTAACTTGTGACTATCCTTAGACCCAATAATGAAATTCAACACTTCAATGTTTTTGCCTCCATGTCGCTCCGTGGCTGTATTACAGAGAAAGTAGAATTTTAATCATATGTAAATTCATTCCTGGGTGCAATGAGGGTGCTGCTGTTGCACTCACTCTCTACGTGCTATGCCCCCACCTCTTTGACTGACAGGGCCAGATGTAGACTTATTCAAGCCTGGCCCTGAAGTCTCGTGGTGATCGTCATTGTGTTAATAGCACTTACAGGGATGAAGCTGCAACTTAGATACTCCTCCTCAGCTCAAAATACTCCTCAAAAATGGTAAGAGGAGTATTTTTACTCTTCCAGAAAAAAATGTAGTGCGTCCTCTGTACAGGCGTAACTATCAGGGTCGCAGGGAAGGCCACACTTTCAGGTTTTTGATGCAGTCGGCAGCAAAATTACAGTAGCAAAATAAAATGTTTACTTGAAAAAAAAGACAATGAGGATGCTTCCATCTCTTACACGTGTAAGCTTCGTCTTAGTAATGGTTCCATAAATGTCACTTAGTTTATCTAGGCTGTAAAACAAGAATAAACACCCATTACGGCACTTGGGCATATTGTGCTCTAGGCCAGCTAGGTCTTGTCACATTATCGCAGCCACAAATTCTCTTTAGTTATGCACTGCAGATATAACCACAGCAAATGCCCTTTGTAACGCCTCAGAAACACCCACATTAAGACCATAAACGGCACTGACTTAGGTTTTCCAATTAATAAAAGGAAGGATATATATTGACATGAAGCGATACGAAATACATCTTTTTCCTATCTTACTATGTAACCACACTGAATCATGGTTGTATTAGTCTTTTTGAAACTGATCAACAGGAAAACAAAGATGTTAATGACAAAATGAAAACAAATATCTAATACATGTAATGAGTATAAATCACCCTTAGGAGTTTTTTTTTTTGTTTTTTTTTCGTTTTTGTGTTTTCATTTTTCTTCTCTGTCTTCCTTGGGCAATAACTTTTTTATTTTTCCATGCACATAGCTGTTTGAGGGCTTATTTTCTAGTGGCATGCAAATGGTTGGACAACCCTGGTCAAAATTACTGTTACTGTGAACAGTAAAAGCGTAACCATCATGTTTTCATTAAAAAAAAAAAATCAGTTTTAACATATATTACTGCTGGTGAAGCATTATGCATAAAGCAATCTTTAGTTTCTTCACATACCACTGCTTTCCTTGAGTTTTTCCCTTAGTTATGGCTGTTTTAACTTCTACAATATGAGGATCTTCTCAAGATGGCTCCTCTGCCAGTTCTCTGAGGGCAAAACTGCCTTTCCTCACTTCACATACACACTTGCTGTAGCCAGCAGCTTCCTGCCAGCCAATCAGATTAGATTACTGAGACACGCCTCCTCACTCTGAAGCCTAATTCAGGCATGCAGTGTGACGGACCGCCCCTCTGTCTTCCTGTCTTCTTAGCCAGAGACAGACAAGCCATAGCAACGGTCTTTTAAGGGAACAATGGAAAGGGAAAGGAGACATTAAAGAAAGCTGTTATTACTAACTCAGGTGTACATGCCTAGCTCTAATGAACTAGCAAATAAAAAAAAATATGATAGTTACACATTAAAGAAGAACTCCCGCAAACATTTTTATTCTCTGACCTGTTAGAAAGGTGCATGATATAATCTGTAGTGATTGTCATCTTCTTATCAGAGAATGTAATTGTGCGTAATAACTTCTCTTCTTATTGTAGCTGGGTCATGTGACCAACTCCCTGACCTCCAACTGACCCAGGACAGGAAGCCAGTAACTTCTCTATTCATTCCTATGGGAGCCTCACTTTCAGTCTCATAGGAATACACAGAGAATTAGACTTCCTGTCCACACATAAGTCTCTGTGTGAGTTGGTGGGTCTAATTCCTAGTCACATGACACAGATAAGAAACTTCAGGATTTTATAAGTCAAAAATTCAGCCATTGGTAAGAAAATGACATTCACTACAGATTACATCATGTACATTTCTAGCAGGACATGGAATAAAAATTCTTTGCGGGAGTTCTTCTTTAAAGGGAACCTGTCATCTCCGAAACACCTCCTGAACTAGAGTAAGCGTTGTATAGTGTAAGTGATGCTGAATCCGAATATGTAAGTTTTATCTTCATACTCACTTCCATTCTGACGCTGTGCTCCCACAAACCAGCAGTAAAATGCATTGAGAGGACTCTTCTTTGAGTCCTCTCCATTATGTGAGTGAGCACTGGAGTCCACTGAGTGCATTTTACTGCTGGTTTGTGGGAGCACAACATCAGAATAGAAGCGAGTATGAAGATAAAAATTACATAACCAGACTCGACATCACTTACACTATACATCGCTTACTCTAGTTCAGGGGATGTTTCGGAGATGACAGGTTCCCTTTAAGTAAGTTGAAGATGAAATGATCTCCAAAAGGCATAACGTTAAAGATGAAACACACTTTTCAATATTTTAAGCGATATAAGTGTATTATTTCGGTTTTATACAATTTTAAAGTAAAAAAAAAGGAGACCTTGCAACCCAAGAAGATTTGAGTGCTCAGATAACTTTGACCTGTTAGGGTTAAGGCCTTTTTCACATGAACAATACGGACTGTGTCAGGACTGCATCATTGCGTACAGGGTGCATTCAGTGAAACTCGCATCATTTCGCAAGCAAGTTCAGTCAGTTTTGTCTGCATTTGTGTTCAGTATTGCAATCAGTTCTGATGTGTTTTTCACACGCGTGGAAAAAAACTGAAGACTTACAAACAACATCTCTTAGCAACCTTCAGTGAATAACGCACTGCACCCGGACTGCATCTGGATTACACCCGGATGCAATGCGTTTTTCACTGAAGCCCCATTCACTTCTATGAGGCCAGAGCTGCATGAAAAACACAGAATATAGAACATGCTGCGATTCTCACGCAACGCAGAACTGATGTGTGAAGAAAAAGCTCATGTACACAGACCCATTAAAATGAATGGGTCAAGATTCAGTGTGGGTGCTATGCGTTCATGTCATGCATCGCACTCGCGCAGAAAACTCTCTTGTGTGAAAGGGGTCTAAGGCTTGTTCACAATCATGATTAGGAAAGGTAAGACTCCTCTAACCTTGTCCCAAAAAACAGCAGCCTTGGGTTCTTCTAAGCAGCAGCCTACCACTCTGAAAATGGTTGCGGCCCACAAAGCAGGAGAAGGCTATAAGAAGATAGCAAAGCGTTTTCCTCAGTTCAAAATTAAGAAATGGCAGTTAACAGGAACAGCGGAAGTCAAGAGATGGTCTGAAAGACTAAGAAAAATTTCAGACAGCTCCTCGTAGGATTGCTAGAAAGACAAATCAGAATCCCCGCTTGAATGCAAAAGACCTTCCGGAAGATTTAGAAGACTCTCAAGTTCTGGTTTATTGCTTTACTGTTCAGCGACACCTGCACAAATATGGCCTTCATGGAAGTTATCAGGATCCAGCCCAGCACTCTGGTCCACCTACAAGCAATAGTGAGTGGACGCTAGGGTGCCTCCATGCTAGCTTCCGTCTTTGCAATCCAATCAATTCACCACAAGTCCACAACGCTAATTCATTGGATTGACAGGGCTGTCTAACTGCAAATCAAAGTGGCAACCTCTAGAAAGTCAATATGACAGCCCCCATGAAATTTACATAGATAGAACACTGTGCATGTCACAATGTGGTCCCTCATCATCCAGGAACGATGACATCACAAAGGACACAGCTGTTTACCTCCCTAGCAGCAACCATGACGGCTTTATTTGTCAGTTAGGTGTGCAACCGCACACATCAGCAGGTGAGGGAACGCGTGTGTGTCAGCCAAAGGTGCACCTCCATAGGAGGTGGGGGGGTGATTTGAAAAGGGGGTTTTGTGCAGACTGGAATACTGCTGCAGCATATTTCTGCATGTGCAAAACAGATGTAAATGTTTCTGACAGGACGGCCCTTTGGACTTGAAGAGTACATCAATGCACCACCCTTCCCCTTTGCCCCCCTGTCATTGACACAGAACTATCCCTGGTTGTTGCTTTTTGGCCCCTGGTGTCTAGTGGCTTCCGCTGTTCCAACTCAACCTATTCATTACAAGTTCATTCATAGGATTGATAGATCTTTCTAACTCCAAATCAAATTGGCAGCCCCATGAAAATCTGCACAGCTGGAACACTGCATGTATCACAGCATCCAGGGACGATGACATCACAAAGGGTCCTGGCCGTATAGTTCTCCAGTGGCAACCATGACGGCTTCATTTGTCTGTCAGGTGCGCAACGTGCACATCAGCTAGTGAAGGCTCATGTGTATACATGAAAATGACACTTTATACGTTCCTATAGGTGGATTTTGTCAACATAGTACTTAGCAAAGGTTGTTTAGTCCACAGTGGTGGACTGTAGACTTGTGCACCTCAGCCACATGAAGACAACAGAGGAATAGTCAGTGTCAGCACAACTTCTGATGTGCAGTTACCCGTCTATTATGGTATGCCATAAAGCAACATATTTCACAAGTCATATTCCTAGTTAACCCCTTTAACTGACTATGGATACTTCACGACTGTCATAACCCGAATCCGTATAGAGAGCACGATCAGTCTCATAATCCACAATTTCACAAAACCAGATTTAGAAGACTTGAAATAACCATTTCTAAAACTAATGTCTGAAATGACTCATACAGGCAGAGCATGTAGCACACCTAAGCCATGTGCAGTGTACAGAGTGGTATTTCAGTTACCTCTTCCGGAACCACGGACCACGGCTTCACTTGAGAGCAGGGCACTGCCATTAGATATGGTCTGGTTTGGTCTGTCTGGTGGTTTACTGCTCACGTCTTTCTTTATGTCTTTCTTTAGTTCCTGCAGAACAAAAAAAAAGGTAATATAGAAATCAACAAAAATCCATATCACATAAAGGTCATTGTGCCCCCACCGCCTGTAGTGCCTGCTTATACTAGTGACAAACTTTAACTGGTGCCCAAGACAGTCCAGTCAAATCAAACACACTAATAACCACAGGCAATAACAACATTATATAACACCTAGCATTTCATGTTGCCACATGGTAAGCTTATGAATCTTTGTATAAGTAGGGACTAAAAATACACTGTGTACATGTAGATATCAGCCTATAAAGGTGGTGGTTATGACCTCTATAGTCACATGACTCCTATACATTCATTATGGAACTGCTAGATTAGCATTTAGGAGTAGTAGTTAGGAGAATGCACGATTTGGTGTTTAAGGCTACTTTCACACTGGCGGCAGGCCTGATCCGGCAGGTGAAGGGTGCTGCCGGATCAGGCCTGCCGCAGTGACATGTGTGGAGCCGGAACCGCGCTCCGGCCCCACACATGTCACACAGTACATACATACACATAAACATAAACATACACACACATATAGACAAACAAACACACATACATACTTACATGCTCCCCGGCAGGTCTTTGGACCGTCAGAGGGACAGGACGGCTCACACAGGTCACGATTCCCCACAGCGCCCTCTGCTGGGCGCCTGGTGGAATCGTCATCTGTGCGCGCCGTCCTGTCCCTCTGACGCTCCGAAGACCTGCCGGGAGCATGTAAGTATGTATGTGTATTTGTATGTCTATATATGTGTGTTTGTTTATGTTTATGTGTATGTCTGTGTCTGTATGTGTCTATGTGTAGCCGGATCCGTAATGGACTCCATTGAAAGTCAATGGAGGGCGGATCCGGTTACCATTATGGTCACACCAGACGGATCCACCCCCATTGACTTGCATTGGGGGTCATTCCGGATCCGTCTTGGTGCGGATGCCTGGACCGGAGAGCAAACCGCAGCATGCTGCGGTTTGTTCTCCGGTCTGAAGACTGAACATAATGCTTTCAGGAGCATTCCGTTGTCTTCAGTTCAGTTTTGTCCCCATTGACAATGAATGGGGACAAAACTGAAGCGTTTTATTCCGGTATTGAGCCCCTATGACGGAACTCAATAACGGAATTTTAAAACGCTAGTGTGAAAGTAGCCTAAGAGTAGGATTTGTAATTTTATAAAACAAAAGTAGTCAGCAATTCAAAGAAACATAGTACTCAATAAATTCTTTATTTCAACCAATACTGAAAATTGTGTTCTGACATTTTGGTCAATTCTAGACTTTTTTTTCAGTTGAATCGGACTGTCAACCATTGCTGTAGGCAGGAACATAACTACCATAGCGGCAGACCATGCGACTGCTATGGGGCCCAGGGCAAGAGGGGGCCCAGTCTTAGTTGGGATTATCTCCTCTTCTACTGGAGGTGAAAACTTGGTCAGGACTCTACCCTCTAAAGGTACAATGTTTAGCAAATGAGTCAGTGGAAAAATGGCCCAAAGGTCATTGAAAGGGGTTTAGGCAGAAACCCTTCTGTCCTGTGTGGGGGCCTGGTTTGATCCCTGCTATGGGGCCCTTACTTCTCTATGTACGCCATTGGCTGTAGGTAAGGCAGGCCTGGGGCAGCAGTGACAATACCCAGAGCAATTTCCTATTAACCTCTAATTCATGTCACAAATAACAAATTGCTTAAACTAAAAAAAAAAAGTTGAGCATTATATGTTTGACTGTACTTCTACTTTATAGGAGTAGTATATCTTAGCTTTTATAGGCAGAATAGAGGAAAACAGGTTGAGAATGAGGTTTGGTTGTGAAGAGCCTTATGTCCTAAATATGATCCCTGATGAGAGTGAATGGTAGAATGTGATGACACTGATGACCATGATGCCTGCAAAATATTTCTGCCATATTCAGGGACCATATCTAATATGGAGCTGAAGACTCTGAACCCCATGAAGGTATGCTTGGTGCAGGTTGAAGCCTAAGCAAGACATGACATACAACATACAGATGGTGCCAGTACCAGGTCCCCAATGTTCTTAGTGCTACGTATGTTAAAATATGCATTTCAATAAGACGTTTTATCCGTGGACGTCACAGTCTTTATAATAAAATGTAAATCTAATGTAAAAAGCACAGGGTGCCGCCAGCATTACTTGTACCCTATGTTATGTCAATTTTATCCTTATAGATAGAAGAATATAGGCATATACAAAACAAGAAAACAACTTAGATTACTTCTTCAACAGGAAAGCAAAAATGTAACGAGAAAAGGAATAAAGGGTTTTTGCCAGATATTATAATTGATAACCTACATCAGTAGCTAATAGGTGGTGGTCCTGGCAGAACACCCAGGAACCCACCGATCAACTTTTTGAGAAGGTGCAGGTGCTCGCAGTAGCTCCGCAGCCTTTTCTCAGCTCACCAAGTAAAGCGCTGTACATTGTATAAACGCTGTCCTTGGTATCACAGCCCCTCCCCATTCACTTCTATAGGGATGAGCTGCGCGTAGGCCATGTGACCTAGGCAAAACTGCAAGATGGCTGCAGTGCTACTGCAAGCTCCGGTGTCTTCTCAAACAGCTGATCGGCCAGGTGTCGGACCCCCACAAAATCAGACACTGATGACCTATCCATCAGTTTAAATATCTTGGAAAACCCCCTTAAAACAAATGTGCTCTTTTTCATTTATTTTATCAAATAACAAGGAATAAGCTTTAAATGAATACACTGTATGGGGGTGGACAACAGCCAGTGTTATAATAGTTTGTGGGACCCTTCCTGTTCAACAGCTAATTTTACAAGAGTGAGGGGCTCATCATAGGGCACCTTACTATTGCTTTCTAGTCAATCCTTCATCTGATGGATCAGAATCCATCAGTAATTTTGAGCCAAAGGAACCTTGGTGACCTTTTTTATATTTTGGTATGGCCCCCTATGAAGATGAACAGGCTGCACCAATAATATAATGTAAAATCGAGGAGTATTTATTGAGCCAGACTCTACACATAAAAAGGGAACGAGAAGTGGAACCAGTTACCTATATCCACATGACAAGATTTTCCAGGATTTACAAAAGCAGAAATCCCCTTCCACTTTATAACCCGTGAGACCTCCTAGCTTCCCTTTACACCGCTTTGGACTTTACCTGAATCATATTCTGTGGTTTATGTGTTTGTGAGATTTCATTCTCAGGTTTCTCAGAAATCAATAACTGAAAAAATAAAAGAACTTCCTTTTCCTGCTGCACATGTGAACGTGAATATAATTCAGAAACAAGTAGTTCAAATATCCAGCATGTCCTCTACTAGTAACGTATTGTATACAGGGGGGCACCACCAATGAGGCCAGGTGAGGCGATCGCCTCAGGCAGCACCAGGAAGGGGCAAGAGAGGGGGCCATGGGCAATGAGCGCTTTCATTGTGGCAAAGGGTTAGGTTAAGAAATTGGCATTGGGGAGGGGGGGGCGTTGTTTCAGTTTTCGCCTCAGATGGCAGAAAGGTTAAGTGCACCCCTGACTGTATTAGTTCCCTAAGGAAGTCAAGAGTACAATAAAATATAAGCAAGCACTTATTTTGACCCATATTTTCACACATAGTTGATTTTACTATTTGGCAATGGGAAAATACAGAAATTAAAAAGCAGTGATCACTATCTGCATTCTGTGTCTCTAATGATATGCCCAATCACGCATAGCTTGTGCGATATATACATATACACACACATACATACAGTATATACGATCAGATAGGTTCTTCAAGTAAGTGGAACGGCCGTTACGTTGTCGTGGATTTCACACAATTCGCCTTTAAAGAGTGCGGCTTAGGGTACTTTCACATTTGCGTTTCAATATTCCGGTATTGAGTTTCGTCATAGGGGCTCAATACCGGAATAAAATGCTTCAGTTTTGTCCCCATTCATTGTTAATGGGGACAAAACTGAACTAAAGAGAATGGAATGCTCCTAGAAGCATTCCGTTCCGTCTTTAGACCGGAGAGCAAACCGCAACATGCTGCGGTTTGCTCTCCGGAAAAGGCATCCGCACCAAGATGGGTCAGGAATGGCCCCCAATGCAAGTCAATGGGGACGGATCCGTTTGGTGTGACACAATGGTGAACGGATCCGTCCTCCATTGACTTTCAATGGAGTTCATGACGGATCCGTTTAAGAGATGGTAAAGATAATACAACCGGATCCGTTCATTACGGATCCACATGGGTATATTATCAGCACTGATCCGGCGGGTCCCTTCACCCGCCAGATCCGTGCTGACGCTAGTGTGAAACTAGCCGTATAGAGTATCTCCTATTATACACATTATTCTGTGGCATGTAGAGTTCCTCCTGTATTTTTCATGCATGCAGTACCTCATAGCGGTTTCTATATAATCTGCACTAGGATATTTGCGTTCCCAGACTGGAGAGCAAACCGCAACATGTTGTAGTTTTCTTTCCGTCCTGGGATGAGGAGCAAGACGGATCCGTAATGACCCCCAATGCAAGTCAATGGGGATGGATCAATTTTCTCTGACACTATCAACAGAAAACGGATCCATCATCCATTGACTTTCAATGGAGTTCATGACGGATCCGTCTTGGCTATGTTGTAGATAATAGAACTTGATCCGTTCATAACAGATGATTGTATCAGTAACGGAAGCATTTTTTATTGAACCCTGCCGGATCTAGTGTGAAAGTAGCCTAACACTTCAGTCACAGCAATAAGTATGTATAAATGGCGAAACAAATGACTCAGTGATAGGAAACAAAGAGTACTTATTAACAGTACAGCCTCACACTGGGAGCCGCAGGGGTCAGTATTGGACCATCTTCCCTTTAATGTATTTATTAGTGACTTTGAAGAGAGCTTAAAGAGTGGAATCTCAATATGTGAAGATGATTACTGCAAAGTAATCAACAAAGAGGAGAATAATATAATATTGTAAAAAGACCTGGTAACACTGGAGGCTTGGCCGGGAGAAATGTACAATTATGTATTAAATAGTAAAATACTAGTAAAAAACTGCCACTGAAAAAGACTTGGGGATACCAGTGGACAGTAAATGTAAATGGTTACTAACTTTTCACAAAACTTTGCATAAATGAATAGTACAAGCAGCCACAAGAAACTTTGTAATATATCTTAGTGAGAAATGTCTAGTTTTCATGTTATCAGCTGTTTACCTTCTCCCCTCCATTTTTTAATAGCTTTTCACTTTGAAAAATGCCTTCAACTTGTCCACGAAAGGAGCAGCTCTGCAGGACGAGGGAGGGGAGAGGCGTGAGGGACACACAAAGACACTGCACAGCTACATAGGAAATTTATATCTCAGCGTAAGTGCTTTATTCACAACCATACAGGTCAGTACCTCTCTGTAATGTCCTCTAGTGGTTCTGGGGCTGCTTCTGAGAGAGCAAGAGAAGGTCAGGAAGCAGATTTTTCTCTATTTTCTGTGTGCAGTGGATGGCAGCTAGTTTCCACCCACCAGATCTGGGAGAACTGCAATCTAGACATGCAGAATGCATAGAGGAAAACTGAGTTACAAGCCATAAAGTGGCCAGAAATAGTTTTATTCCTCATGTAGACACATGCTATACAACTGATTAATGAAAGTTTGCTCAAAAGTTAGGTACGCAGCTTCTGAGACAAATAAATTAATGGCAAGCATCAAAAGAGGCACAGATGCTTATCACAGAAACAGTTTTGCCTCTATACAATCACTGGTCAGACAGTTTTGGGCACCTGTGAATAAGAAGGACATAAATGAGAGTAGGTGTAGATGATGGCAACTACGGTAATTAAGGGAGTACAGATACATGCATGGACAGTACAGAGATCTTGCTGATGATCTTTTTATATCTAGTCTTGGAACCATGACAAGAGGGCATGCCATGAGGATCTGAGGATGGACATCTCACCTCTGGCAGCAGCCAACCTGCCGCTATGGCAATTTACAGTGGGACACAGGAGCCTCAGGCAGCAGAAAAGCTAGGTGTACCCCTGTTCTACATATTAATGAAATAAGGTTTCACATCAGTATGGACAAGGATTCTTTACTGTAAGTACAGTAAGAATGTGAAACTCTCTGCCAGAGGGGTGGTGATGGCCGATTCATTGTACAAGTTCAAGAAGGACCTGGATGCCTATCTTGAATGTAAAGATATTGTAGGTCATGGGTACTAGATTACTAGAGATCCCAGGGATTTATTTTGGTTTCATTATTATTAGAGTTGGGAAAGAATTTTTCTCCCTTAGGGCTCATTCAGACGGCCGTATGCTATCCGCAAAAATACAGATCCGTTTTTTTGCGGATTAGATGCTGCCACATTCACTTCTATGGGGCCCTATTTTCCACAGCTCCGCAAAAACACTGAAACATGTCCTATACTTGTCAGTGAAAATCAGGACGTAGCCCCATTAAAGTCTATGGGTCCGCAAAAATACGGAAAGCAAAACTGTCCGCAAAAAAACGGATCTGTCCGCAAAAAAACGGATCTGTATTTTTGCGGACAGCATACGGCTGTCTGAATGAGCCCTTAGTATGGCACAACTGGTATCTACCTCAGAGGGGGATTTTGCCTTACTCTGGATCAACACTGTAGGATTATAGGTTGGAATTGATGGACCTGTGTCTTTTTCCAACCTTACCAACCATGTAGCTATAGTATGTCGCTATAAGATGTTACTCCACTGTCTATGCCATGATTTTATTGGACTAAGACTGCAACATCTTTTGTGACTTTCTGAAAATTTGCAGTCGATATATCTGGCTTAAATCAGCTCGACAGGCTAACCAATATTCCACTTTCTGTGGTATAAAAATCCAAAACGTCAGAATTCTTTTTGTTACAAAAAGTGTCAAAGCCGCATACTGCAACTTTTTGAAGCAAGAATTCTAGAGTGCAGGGCTTGATAAATTCCCCCCATTGTCTTTTTTTTTATTTTTTAAATTTTCCGGCAGTACCACTTCTAGTACACGTGAATGTACCCTAATATAAAACTGCACATGGACAAGAGTGGTGCTGCTTTTGAAAAAAAAAAATCTCATCTCAAATAACCTGTTTAAATTTCCTTCAACCCCCCCCTATATATGTCATACTCACAAGAGTCTAGGACGATGAGAGACTGTGGCAGTTAGGCAGGGATGTCACACTGAATAGATGGTATCACCATTGACCCCTCATTTTCTTTATTTGACATAATATAATATCTGCAGCATTAAAATATCCGTTTTGACATGTTAACCCACCATTACAATTACTGAGCCCAGTCAGATAAAGAAAATGCCCTGTGACCACCAACTCACCAGCATGTGAACCGCAGCAAACGACTCTCTGCATCTTACCTTCCGAGAGCCATGGAAGTATAATATGGCGTCCTGGGATTTGCTAATGATACATTAAACTTGTGAACACATATTTTGAGCTTTTATTAGTTGGCACTCTGGAACAAAATAAACCTGCAGATGATTTGTAAAATAATGACTCCAAAGAATGTCAAGGACTCTTAATTAAAGCAAACAGTTTTCAAGTGGAGAGCGTAGTGTAGACATGTAGGCAGTGTGGTCACGCTCCTGCGAGATAACTTTATGTAACTTGACATTTCCAATTTATTTGTGCAATTACTGTGATTGTGAAATTATTTTTCAAATGCTGGTAGAAGGATTTCTAATGCTACAGTAAAACTTTCATTCCATATGCATCCCCTATTAGCTGTTCTTTTACTGAAATTTCCATATAGGTAGAGTTAGACCTGGGCACTATTCAATATAGCCAAAACTTGCATATGGTGACTAAAGGGGCCTCTAAGCTCTTAGAGTGTCATTTACACCTAAATTAGTCGCATTTCAGGCGCAGATGGCGGTGCAACTATTAGTTGCGCTGCATTCTAGGTTTTTCCCCGCTAACGCCAGGTCTAAATAAGCGGGTGTGGCTGGGCGGAGAAGGGGACGGGCCGGAGGACCATCTCGTTTACCATTTTCTACATCTGTTTGAGACGTAGAAAAAGGTCTAAATGTTAGACAGCTCGGAAGCTGTGTTACATTTAGAAGTGGCCGAGGAACCACCAAAGTTACGAAGAGGCCTGCGCCTCTTCATAACTTCGGCGTTCCACCGCCAGCTTTAGGGCTTTATTAAGACCAGTCTGAATAAATGACCTCCTTAAAGGGATTTTCTGGGGTTTAACTACTGATGACATATCCTCGGGAGTGCTCCAAAATGCATTCCGTTCTGTTCTCATACCGGAGTGCAAACCGCAGCATGCTGTTGTTTGCTTTCCGTCCTGGGATACGGAGCAAGACAGATCAGTCATGACCCACAATGCAAGTCAATGGGGATGGATCCGTTTTCTCTGACACAATAGAAAAATGATCCATCCCCCATTGACTTTCAATGGAGTTCATGACGGATCCATCCCGGCAATGTTAAAGATACAAAAGGATCCATTCATAGCGGATGCAGATGGTTGTATCAGTAACGGAAACATTTTTGCTGAACCCTGCCGGATCCAGCAAAAACGCTAGTGTGAAAGTAGCCTTATACGGCTATTTAATGACTTGAAAAGGAGGAAGTGAAGGTGACCTATTCACACTGCTGCAGAGACGTCACAATTGAGAATGCTAGTAAAGTGAGAAGTAAATTCTCATGATTACCGTATTTTTCGCCCTATAAGACGCACTTTTTTTCCCCCAAAAGAAGGGGGGAAAATGCGGTGCATCTTATAGGGCGAATACAAGTGAGCGCTTCCATAAGGAAGCGCTCACTTGTACATAGGGACCCCCATCAGACCTCAGATCAGCCCACCCAGCCACTTATAATAATCTTACTTACCTGTCCTGCCGCTGCCGCTGCCCTCTGGTCCGCGCTCCGCTCTCTTCCCTCCCGGCGCGCACTATGACCTGACGCTGCAGCGTCAGCGTCAGGTCATAGTGCGCGCCGGCAGGGAACAGAGCAGAGCGTGGATCGGAGGGCAGCGGCAGGACAGGTAAGTAAGATTATTATAAGTGGCTGGGTGGGCTGATCTGAGGTCTGATGGGGCACAAGACGCTGCTCTGAGGTCTGATGGGGGCACAAGAAGCTGCTCTCAGGTCTGATGGGACACAAGACGCTGCTCTCAGGTCTGATGGGGGCACAAGGCGCTGCTCTGAGGTCTGATGGGGGCACAAGATGCTGCTCTGAGGTCTGATGGGGGCACAATATGCTGATCTGAGTCTGATGGGGGCACAATATGCTGATCTGAGGTCTGATGGGGGCACAATATGCTGATCTGAGGTCTGATGGGGCACATCTGCTGATCTGAGGTCTGATGGGGGCACATTCTGCTGATCTGAGGTCTGATGGGGGAACATTCTGCTGATCTGAGGTCTGATGGGGGAACATTCTGCTGATCTGAGGTCTGGTGGGGGCACATTCTGCTGATCTGAGGTCTGATGGGGGCACATTCTGCTGATCTGAGGTCTGATGGGGGCACATTCTGCTGATCTGAGGTCTGATGGGGCACAATATGCTGATCTGAGGTCTGATGGGGGCACAATATGCTGATCTGAAGTCTGATGGGGGCACATTCTGCTGATCTGAGGTCTGATGGGGGCACATACTGTTGATCTGAGGTCTGATGGGGGCACATACTGTTGATCTGAGGTCTGATGGGGGCACATTCTGCTGATCTGAGATCTGATGGGGGCACATTCTGCTGATCTGAGGTCTGATGGGGGCACATTCTGCTGATCTGAGGTCTGATGGGGGCACAGTGGGCTGATCTGAGGTCTGGTGGGCACACAGTGAGATGGTATGGGGGCACAGGGGGCTGATATGGGGCCATAGTGGGCTGATCTGAGGTCTGTTGGGGTCTGACATGGAGGGCTAATAATGGGGTTTGATGTGATGTCCTGAAATTTATGGGCAGTCGGATAAGAGGATCTGCTGAAAAATATTTTTTTCTTATTTTCCTACTCTAAAACCTAGGTGCGTCTTATGGGCCGCTGCGTCTTATAGGGCGAAAAATACGGTAGGTGTAAGGTAGTGTACATAAACACTGCATGCAATGGTTTTTCAGAGAAACATATTTCGTAGCTGCAGCTACGAGAGAAAAGATACATAAATATATAAAAAGGTGTCATGATAAATAAATTCAGAAATACCTAATCAATGTGGTAAATTGTTGCACTGCCAGAAGCCCATCCTACAATGTAACTAGGCTGACTACATTGTTACTGTTCAGTCTGTCAGGACCTTGTTGGCACAGATATTGGCTGTAGCATCAGCATGTTACGACAGCTGCCCAAGGGCACACACGCCATACTACTCACCATGCTGTGGCTTCCATGCTTCTGCCTAGTACTCCGGCCTCTGTCCACTTAGCGTGCGAGTACGCTCACCTTCGGCCTCTTAAAGGGCCAGTCTGTATGCTTCTAAACCCTTTCCCAGCCAATGCCTAGAGGTCCCTGCGTATTTAAGCTGCTCTCTCCATGCACAGGGTGACTGAGCTCTACATTCCCTGGTGACCAGAAAAGGTGTTTGATAGTCTTGTCCTATTGCAATTTACAGTACCTGCATTATTCCTATCTGTGTTCCTGCTATACTCTGAATTCTGTTTCCATCCTGCCTGTGTGATCCTACACTTACAGTTTCAGTACTGTTCGTGTTTGAGATAACCCTGTCCATCTGCATTTTTCGTGTTACTGTCAAGTAACTATTCAGACTACTCTTGAGGTTTTTCTGTGATTTTGGTGCATTTTCTGTATCCTGAGCTCCGTTGCCTACATTGGAGACTCTGCTGCCAGTGGCCCAGCTGTCAACTACAGCGGGACGATCCCAGGAGGCAATCGTCCGATTGCTTCCAGCAGCAAAGTAGCGGTAGAATAATGTCTTCAGGATCAATCTTACTCTCAACTGGTTAGTTGGCACAGTGGATCCACATTTGCTGATCCGTAACAAAGCAGCTGATTGTCAAGAAGATATTTTGCTCTGTTCTACAATTAGGTGCTGATGCTGCAGCCGCCCTTATGCCTCCAATGTACGGTCTGACTGACTGAGCACAATGTACATGTTTAGGTTTGCTGAAAGGCCTGAACAGGAATGATGCATTACGCTGCTCCAAGACAGGTCCTAAGCGGCATTTCCTCACACAATAAACAACTGATTGTAGAATTACAAAATACAGAAAGTATACATGGCTTTACAACATACTTTATAATAAATACTTTAAAAAGTTCTTTGTAACTGCGCTGCCACCACTTACTGCATACAAGTCTCTAGATGAGACCGCTTATTTCCCCTACTCTTTGCTGGTTTTAGTGATATATGCACAAAAGATGTATATGTTTGTATTAGGCTACTCTCACACTAGCCTTAGTACGGATCTGAAGGGTGAAGGGACCCGCCGGATCCGTACTGAATAATACAACCTTGTGAATCCGTAATTCCGGATCCGGTTGTGTTATCTTTAGCATCTTTTAAACGGATCCAGAATAACCTCTATTGAAAGTGAATGGAGGACGGATCCGTTTACAAGTGCGTCCACACCAAACGGATCCATCCCCATTGACTTGCATTGGGGGTCATTCCGGATCCGTTTAGGTGCGGATAACTAGTACGGAGAGAAAACCGCAGCATGTTGCGGTTTGCTCTCCGTTCTGAAGACGGAACGGAATGCTTTCAGGAGCATTCCGTTGTCTTCAGTTCAGTTTTTACCCATTGACAATGAATGGGGACAAAACTGAAGCGTTTTATTCCGGTATTGAGCCCCTATGACAGAACTCAGTACCGGAATAAAGAAACGCTAGTGTGAAAGTAGTCTTACTAGTCTAATTGTGAGCTAAGCAGGTAACATAGGCAACCCAGATACAGGATTTATACCTTATTTCTTCTTCTCATATCTAGAATATACAGTGATCCCTCAAGATACAATGGCATCAGGATACAATATTTTCAGCATACAATGGTCTTTTCTGACCCATCATAAGTTGAAACCACACTCAACATACAATGTCTCAGACTCAGATCCAACCAATCAAGGCCACTTCTCTGGTAAAATAGCTGTATTAGTTGCTAGTTATCAGCTATTCCTGACTGTTATATGTAAGGACTTGTTTTATCTGCCTTAGTTATCTGCTTATATTTTTTAAATCTTCATTTTCTCTTATCTTGGATGACATTTTGGGGCTTTGGAACCGATTACTCAACTTACAATGGTTTCAACATACAATGGTCGTCCTGGAACCAGTTAATATTGTATCTTGAGGGACCACTGTATATTAGAAGGAAGAGCTAATTCTCTGATTTTCTACATTGTTTCTTTTATCGATGGTTGATCGATGTTGAATAGGAGTTCTTCAGTAAGTTATGTATCTGATTTTCACTGAATAAAGTATTCAGTTTCTTCTCCCTTTTGTCTATGAATATGGGAATTGAATTACCATTCGTGAGGAGTTGATATAATGTGGAGACTGAACGTAGGAGGAAAGCTTTGTCCCTGATGTGTTTCCTAAATATATTATGTTCAGTGTCATGTAGGAAGCCAGGGGCACATTATCTGACAGTTTCAGAGATGGTAATTTGATCATACTGAGTTTTGTAATAGGAGTGAGGAGATTTAGTTTATCTAAAGCACTCCGTTAGGTTTCCCTCTTTATCTGAGTTCATTGCATCTGGGAAAAAACAGAAGGAAACACAGCATCGTCTTCAATCCCTATTACAATACTCCTATCTATTTGACTACCAAAAGACATGCAGCAGGCCTCCAATTGCTCTGCATCTCGAGGAAGCAAAGCTAAAAACTTCTATACTTTCTTTGTGAATGGTTTAGTAAAGTTTGTAAACTAAATAATTTTAAAAAGACATTGGACAAGACAAATTAACTGTGAAAAATACTTAAAAACTTTGGATAGACTAAAACTCCAACAAAAGTAACTCCTCTCTGCATTCCACAAGTTTACAATTATACTAATTTTTCTATTAATTTCCATATGAAACCATGAAAACATGAACACTGCTTTATATATTTTTCAAATGTTTTTATTAAAGGTTGACATGGTAAAAGCTTACATAGTTTGATAAGAGCAGTAATATTGATCAGGTACATGTGCAGTGTCCGGGTTTGGGGTCCCCTGGACACCGTCGAGGTGTCACCACGTGTTACTGCTCTCCGGAAGGGTTGTTAAGGCGTGGTGCACCCCAATGGGAAATAAGTCCAGAGAGTCAGGGTCTGCAGTAAACCAGGGTGCTTCTTTACTGGAATTCAGGTGCAAAACAATACAGGCGAGGCATAGGACTGGCTTCTCCAATCTCCTCCCTGGCAGAAGGGTTTGGTGCTGAGGAAAGGCCTGCGCTAGCTGTCCCTCTTTCTCTTCAGAAGGCTGGTACCCTGGTCCCTGGTCCAAGGCTGATGATCCAGGGTCTGTGGCAGCGTATCCCCGTCCGTGTCTTCTTCTCGTCCCTCAGTAGTCCGTCAGATTCTCCTCTTCAAGCACTGGTCCCTAACTGCAACAACACTAAGGGCTCTGACTGCTGTCCTTATATACTGTGTCTGCTAGACTAGAACCTTCTAGTGGGAGGGGTGGAGTGGAGAAGCTCAGCACAAACAGATACAATGTTGCAGTTAATGGTAATGACTCAGCAGGTGTTTCTGACACAAACAAGTTTTCAGACATAACAACAGCTAAAACCAGACAGTTAAAAGGTCAGGCTGTCTGATTTTTGGTGGTAAACAAGTCTGGGTTTTTTCCCTCCAAAACATAGTGGTAAACAAGTCTGTTTTTCTCTTATGGTAGCAGTGGAAAATTACCAGCTCCATAATCCAAGCTCTAACAGTCTCTCAATATTCATTTAACCCTTTCCAGAGAGCCATTTAAGTACAGTGATAATGAACAGAGTATATATCAAAACATATACAAAATGCAGTTACACAGTAATAAAATGTGCACGTTAACCCTTGTAGGTCAAATAAAGTAAGAAGTTTTTAACTTTGCATAGGGGAAATATACAAATGTCCAATTTCTAAGTGCTCCTGGCTCCCGGGCACTGCACATGTATGACGAGTCTTTGGTGATAGTTCCAACAGAAACAATGCAGAGCAATGCAGTAAGCTTTCAAGAAGGGAAATAAGGGTGGATGTGGAAGGGGAAGGTATGGGGAAAAAGTGGTGCAAACATCATAACTGAATTCTCCGCAAACCGCAGAGCAAATAGAACATAGCATTAGCCCAACTTATATACCTCTCCTCCATATTCAGTAAATGTAAAATCCAGACAGGCACGTGGGGCGCAGGGACCCCCGATGGGCACTCAGATTAAATCACATCCCCGATATAGGCGGATCAATTAATAGAACTCGTGTCTGGCACCATGAGGTGAGCTGGAAACAATCCTGAATACATCTCCTAACCTGGAGGGGCAATATGTCTATAAAACTCTCCTAGCTTTATATATTAAAGGGGCTGTGCAAGTTTATAGGTTAACCTCTATTCACAGGTTAGGGGATACCTAGCTGATCGCTGGGGGTCCAAAAGCTAGGACTCCCACCAATCCTGAGAATGAGGGTCTCGTTTCCCCGTTCTGATGGCGCAGCACTTGCCACATGCCCTATAAATGTTGAAATGCTCAGTACATGAAGTATCACATAGATTTGTTGTAAGAAAAAAATCTATAACTTGTTTGGTGGTTTGGTTTCATAACCCCGTCTTTCTCTTTTAGTTGTTATCTTTCTATTTGCTATATACTTGGAACTAATGAACAAATGTGTTGTCATTTTGTATCTGATACAACATTGGGGTTATGCCATGATGTAAAAAAATGAAAATCAGACATCATATAGTACATGACACTCTTTCTAAGGACTCATGCATGCAACCGTATGTATTTTGCTGTCCGCAAAACACGGATCCGCAAAAAAAAAACAAAAAACGGAAGACATCCGCGTGATGTTCGTGTTGCATCCGTTTTTAACAGTTTATGACCACTTTAGCAAAATGGACAGAAAAATACAGAGAGGAGCAAACAGCAGGTGGTGCTATACTGATACATTTTATTAAAGGGTTTCTGTCACCAGTTTTTTCGGTATGAATCAGGCTGACATTAGAGATGTGCTAATGTCACCTGATTCCAAATATATATCCGTTTTATTTACTGGTGCCCCCGTTTTTATATAAAATGAACTTTTATTTTATGCTAATAAGGCCATTAGGTGCAAGGGGCGTTACCCCTGCTCCTAGAGGCTGTGTTGATTGACAGGACCAGGCAGAGAAGAAACACTCCATTCACCATAGCTTGCAAGGACCTTCAATGATGTCATGACCATGTGATCAGTCACATGGCTTAGGAGGAGACAGGCTATTTGTGTAATCCTAACCATGTGACTGATCACATGGTCATGACATCATTGAAGGTCCTTGCAAGCTATGGTGAATGGAGTGTTTCTTCTCTGCCTGGGCCTGTCAATCAACAGAGCCTCTAGGAGCAGAGGTAACGCCCCTTGCACCTAGAGGCCTTATTAGCATAAAATAAAAGTTCATTTTATATAAAAATGGGGGCACCAGTAAATAAAACAGATATATATTTGGAATCAGGTGACATTAGCACATCTCTAATGTCAGCCTGATTCATACCAATAACTGGTGAAAGAAACCCTTTAAATAACTAAGTGATTATATTAAATGTTTAATTACATCCAATTACAAAAGTATTCAGATCTAGGTGCTGCTTTTAAAAACGTAGAATATTTTTAGTGAGAACTATACCTTAAATATACCAAAAAAGTGCATATATCTGAGCCCCAGAAGTTTACAAAGTCCAGACCCTCTGCACTTCTTGGCTGAGCGATGTGCCCCTTTGAGTTTTGACAGCATTTACTCTTTTTTTAAGCCTGTATCTTTCCTATAGGTGACAGAAAATGGTGGCATAAACCATCAGGGTGCAGTGCTTCACTGAGCATTTGTACCACCTGAAGCCACTACTAGAGAAGCTCACTGCTTATGGATTTATGCAATGAACTCTTATGCTTACACAATGAGCGCCCCCTAATGGTGTCTACCAGCCGCCATAATTTGATCTTATTTTACTCTGTCTCTATGGCTGCTTCTATTGGCGGTGAGCTACTTGGCAAACCCCTGGCAGAGTCAGTTTGGCTGACAGGGGAACCAGAGGATCCAGTGGTGGGCCTACCCTCCTAATGCACTTACTTCTCTGACACTGACGGCATATCCTAGCGATATGCCATAAATATTCCATATGGGCCGAGCCCTTTAAACTCACCCTCCCACAGCTAGCAACTTTTCTCCACACTCATGCAGGACCCTGCATCCTTCTCCCTCTCCTGCCATTCGTTTTTTATTTTATATACAATATTTTATTTATGTGAAAAAAATGTTCTGGCTCCAAAGGGTTAAAGCAAATCCTAAATCTGTTCTGACCAATGGAACAATTTCCAATTGTTTTACAAATATAAACACAATAATCATGAACAATTACATTTTGTGTACGGGTCTTCAATCAAGGACTAGGAAGCACGTTGGTCTACAACCCTGTATGATACTGCTGTACGCAGCTTGTATACAATAGAGGCTGGAGGCCAAATGCTTTGTGCTGTAGAAACAGCAAAGGACAGAGCGACAGGTTTTACTACCACATCTAATCCCAGCATTTCCCGCGACTGAATGAACAGAATATCAATCAGGAAGAAAAGGATCACATGGAGAAGTAATCACGTCTGTGCGGCTCTTCTCATCTCTCCTTCCACAACAAACCCCCTCCACTGTCTTTGACACATCAAATGCGACTTCACCTTTTGCTACAACATCTTCTGATACAGAAAATGCACTTCCATTCAGACAGACAATGTAATCCCATTTACCAATGTCCTCTAAATACAAAGGAGCTGATAACGCATTGTATTTCAGAGAGTGCTATCAGTACAAACCTTGTGCAACGACCTGCAGAGAGAGAGAGAGCGGGAGGAGAGGAGTGGTAGTTGTGTCACTAATAGGAGTAGTGGTCTTTCACTCACTCCATTGTTCCCTAGGGCCGTGCTGTGAGTGGAAGATGCATCCTTACATCTCTTGGGGCACACCCTGGACTCTTGGGGTCTCCTGTCTGATGGTGGTTGGGCTGTCCTTCATGGTGGGTGATTGGCAGGGTGCAAGGTAGGAGAACAGGTATAGGCCGATTACAATAAAGTCCTTCTTTACTGTATAGATGATGGGTGTTGTGGTAGATATATAAGAAGTAGGCACAATTCTGAGGTATATTA
The DNA here is from genome assembly GCA_900303285.1 of Rhinella marina. NCBI lineage: Eukaryota > Metazoa > Chordata > Amphibia > Anura > Bufonidae > Rhinella > Rhinella marina. Next base: position 113,860 of record ONZH01007883.1, on the reverse strand, counting down.
CATATCACAACTTCCCAATAGTTCTGTATAGGCAGTAGCAATGTATAGTAGTAGTAATCCTCTGAGACCCACTCTAAATTCACTCTGCAATCTTCCCAAATAACCACAAGGAAGCAATGTGGTTCCCATTAACTCTTTCTGCAGATCTGGATACCCATTCCTTTTCAAAGTGTGGTGGGTGCCAAAGCAATATACCCTTTCCACAAGCAGCAAAGTATTTCTGCCATAAAGAAGTGGTACCTTTACTGTCTGAATTCTGCACAGCTTTGATGGTTCTAAACCTTCTGTGAATGTTCTCTTTCCTTTAGGGGTCGTTTCTCTGTTAAGTTGTTCTCTGGCAGCTTTTCAGTCTCAAGAATGGTGTTTCCTGGATGAGGCTTCTCTTTGGGCCTTCTTGGCAGGAGATCACACGTGTAGGTCTTGACTCTAGCTCTGCTCAGATAAGACTCCCTACTAACTAGGGGGCGGGACCAGCCCATCACCCTGGGAACTAGGGTGCAAAGTCGCATGACACCGTCAACAAGATGTTGATTCCCAGAGATGGCCAGGGAGCCACACTGCTGGAATACAGCGGCAGGGACCAGGTAAGTATGAACCCCACTGCGGTTTCTGCCACTCTGAAGAGTTGTATTAAAAAATGTAGTCTTGGATAACCCCTTCAATTCTAACCATAGTAAGGTGATGACTTTTTGAAGCAATACATAGGCATATGACAGCATAAAAGTTATACAAGGGCATGGTATATCATGGTATACAACTGTCTTTTGATCGGCTCAGATTTTACTAAGGAGCGAATTTGTCATGGCTATTTATCATAATTACAATCAAGGGTCCATCGAGGATTAGAAAAATATGGCTGCCTCTTCCCTAAAGAACCTCCCACCTTCCATGGATTGTGTCTAATATTGCAGCTTAGCTCCATTAAAGTAAGTGAACTTACAAACATCCACCACATGGCTAAACCCAAAACAGTGAATTACAGTAAGCACTACTAGATTACAAAGAAGCAGTTCTGTCGCTAAAATGACACGAACGATTGATCATCACCAAACCCAAAATAGGGTCTAATGACAAAATGTGCTGATGAAAGAGAAAAAAGTCATGGGAAAGCAAATAAAGACCAAAAGGGAAATTAAAGAGATGTGATTTCCGATTACAGCTCTTTGATCTCCAGGTGACTGAAGATTTACAGTTTATGATTTCCTGTATCTAATGAATAGCAGAGCACGTGAAATACGAACCATGGAAAATCAGGTTTATTGGTGCAAACAATACATTTAAGAATCATGGTAGACTACAGTCGTAAATATATGTATGTTCTCTAACTTGAGTTGTGTTGTGGGGTGCTGTTATGTCTAGTACTTAACCATTAAAAACCATAAAATAACCTAAAAATTGCCTCCATTTGTTCTAAAGGTATTCTCCAAGACCAGAACCCATGGTCAGAGTGCTGGGAATGGTGGAAAAGTAAACAAAAAAAAACACTCATCTGTCACAGGGTCCAGTGTTGAGCTCCCATCCTCGCCACTTCTGGTCCCCAAGCCTTCTACATGCATGTCACCACTGCCAGCCAATCAATGGCCTCAGCGGTAACCTCTGTTATATACCCTGCCAGCACAGGTCACCACTGAGGCCAGTCATTGGCAGTGACATGCATGTAGACAACATGTCACACTTCTGGTTGGCAGAGACGGGAGCGTGGCACTGGACCCAGAGGACTTGTGAAAGATGTCTTTTTTTCACTCTGGCACCATGCCCTGCCCTGAAACCAGACTACGACAAGACAAAACAGACTAAGACAGTGCTAAAGCCCGCCCATTAGTGCCGGTGTCACCGGGAACACTGCTAGGCAGAAGCCTCCATCTAGCAGTGTAAAAATATAAATAAAACAGCCCTTGCCTTGTGACATGCACAGGGCAAGGAGAGCATGGGAGCATGAGCCGACGCTCATATCATTGGGCCTGCCTGGGTGAAGAAGGGGATATGTCCTGGAGGGGTTTTCCAGGATTATGGCATTTATGCTTAGCCACTAGAGTGTATGGTACTGCTAAGAAGCTCATACTCACCTGCTCCTCACTGCTCTGTTCGTCTGGGGTACGAACAGGCTAACATGCACCACTGCAGCCAATCAGCATGTCAATGCTGGGTCACATGCCACTTGGGGACATGTCCCTGCTCAGGCCATTCATTGGTTGCAGTGGAGCATGTGACCCTGTCCATACCCTGTTAAGTAAAAGGACCAGGACTGGAAAATTACTAAATGGAACCAGGATGCTGTAACAGAGCGGCAAGGACCAGGTGAGTAAGAGTTTTTGAATAGATACCACATGCTCCGGCAGCTAGGAAAAAACGTCCATAACCCTGGAAAACCCCTTTAAAGGACAAAAGGAGGTATCCTTGAGGATGATCATTATCTATTAGCCAAAACAGCTGCTTTAAAGAGCAGCTTTCACTGTGAAGGACGGCTGGTATAAAACATTACACCGATAAAAACTGGTTTCTATTCTAGACGCAGAGGGACCTGTTCATTGAAAAGCTGTCTAAAGGAGACAGAAAAGCACTGGAGAAGAATTATAGGAGCATATCCATCAGATTTCTGTGCGGCTGACACATGACCATGAGGTAAAATAATAAAGATTAATACACATGATCAGGATGACAAATTCCCCTGGTACAGTGAGATCGATGCTGTATATACACATGTATCCCATGCCCACAATTCTACTGCACGACTGCAGGAATATTTTTCTAATTCTTGTAATAAATATAAATGATACTATCCATTATCAGGTATTTCTCAGTTAGCGGCCATGTAACTGATGATCAGGCTACACCTAGAATTGAGGTTTTTAAAGATTTAAATGTCATCAAAAAGTGTAGCTTTACAAGGAAGTTACTTGTACTCATACAGTATATATTTATTTCTTTATTAAACCAGAAACTGCTCAATTTTCTTTTTTTCCTAATGTGTTTTTATTTTCTGCTGGTAGCTTTTTTAAATACCATTTTTTGCTTCATGAATAAAGGGTTTCTCTCACCAGTTTTTTCGGTATGAATCAGGCTGACATTAGAGATGTGCTAATGTCACCTGATTCCAAATATATATCTGTTTTATTTACTGGTGCCCCCATTTTTATATAAAATGAACTTTTATTTTATGCTAATAAGGCCATTAGGTACAAGGGGCGTTACCCCTGCTCCTGGAGGCTCTGTTGATTGACAGGACCAGGCAGAGAAGAAACACTCCATTCACCATAGCTTGCAAGGACCTTCAATGATGTCATGACCATGTGATCAGTCACATGGTTTAGGAGGAGACAGGCTGTTTGTGTGATCCTAACCATGTGACTGATCACATGGTCATGACATCATTGAAGGTCCTTGCAAGCTATGGTGAATGGAGTGTTTCTTCTCTGCCTGGTCCTGTCAATCAACACAGCCTCTAGGAGCAGGGGTAACGCCCCTTGCACCTAGAGGCCTTATTAGCATAAAATAAAAGCTCATTTTATATAAAAATGGTGGCACCAGTAAATAAAACAGATATATATTTGGAATCAGGTGACATTAGCACATCTCTAATGTCAGCCTGATTCATATCGAAAAAACTGGTGACAGAAACCCTTTAAGGGACAGACGTCTTGCCTGAACTGCTGCTCTGATCTATATACAGCATTGAGATATTTGTTTTACTGCTGCTATAATGAACCATAGGAAGTTGCAGCTTAGAGAAGTTCATTCACTTCTATGAGAGAGAGTACTGTGGTCATGCTTATGTCATTGTACAGGGGGGGAGAGTAGACACGCTGTGACCAACACCTATTGTGAATCTTGTGCATGGTGAATCCTGTGGTAACTATATACTGTATGAAGATACGCTTCATAAACTTCTGTAAAAACACAATGGTTTAGCGTGCACATGGCTTGCACAATTCCTAATCCATTTTGTAAAAAATGAGTATAGCGTCTTATACAGGTAAGAGGACAAAGCAGGAGATAGACCAGGTCAGTCTAAGTCCAAATTCATAATATTAAAGGGGTTTTCTGAGACGTTAACTAATGATCTATCCCCTGGATAGGTGGTCAGTATCTTATAGGTGGCGGTCTTACATCCGGGACCCCGCCAATGAGCTATAAGCGCTCTAGCCTTATTGCAGTTTACCAAGCACAGCTCTGTACATTGTATAGAGACTGTGCTTGGTATCACAGCTCAGCCCCGTTCACTTGGGTGCCTTATCAAACTGCGGATTGGAAGGGGTCCCTGGTGTCCGGCACCCACCAATCAGATGCTGTTAAAGTTAAAAAAGTCTTGGAAATTTAAAGCCTAACTTTTACTACAACAATTGTATACATATAGATACTGCATATTTAGCATATAATGCATAGTGTATTAGTTTAGGTTACCAAGCAACTACTTGACTTCCAGTCTTGGTGACCACCATTTCATTACATGTAGCAAAATGGTCACAGAAATTCTATCAGCCATATAACAGACTGCCCTTCCCTGATACACAGACTCAAATCATCTCACTCAGACAAAGATGAAGCATCAAAAACTGCTCAAGGAATCATTTGTCTTCAGAAAAGAGGCATATCTTGCAGTAATACTTAATACAGTAATACGTTGTGCGGCCACAAAAGAACTGCGGGGGAGGGGAGGATTTATCATGCCCTGCACTCCAGAACTCTATCATCAAAAAGTACAAAAAAAAAAAATAGAGCTTTTGCGACTTTTTGAGGTGAGTTGTGAAAAAATGTAACATTTTTACACCACTCACCTCAGTTTTGAAAAGTGGATGTAAAAGTGGGTGTGGTTAGATATGTTAATGAGTTTCACTCCAGATTTATCACTGCACCTTTTGTGAGGGGGGGGAGGTAATTCTTGTAGGGAGGGCGGGGGATACAGAACAAAAATGTTAGGTTTAAAGATTAAACAAATTTAACAAAAATGTGTACTATTTTATTAATTTGGCGCAAATTACACCAACACAGACTGAAAACTGACTTCAGATATTACTCCCATTATTAAGTTTAATCAGGAGGCAGGATTTTTGTGGATGATCGTATTGTACGTATGGACAATAAACTTGCATTTTAAGCGATGTTTTAAGAAAAAGGTTAATATCAGAATTCCCGATGCTTTAATTACAGATAGTGTAGAAACTCATTTCTGTATTGGAGATAATAACCGTGATCACCCAAGGGCTCATCTCTCATCCGCACTGCTCTTATTTTTCACTGACAAAGGCATGGAATGAAGCCGCGGTTCAGGGGATCTCCATGGTAATTACACGTTTTATCATCGAGGAGACACAGATGGGTTGGGTTTCTTATGACTTGTGTACAGTATTTCTTCATCTGCTAAAATTAACATATCAGCGCTGCTGTATATAAACATTGTGCAAACTGCAACTCAAATACCAAATGTCCCAGGATTCGCTCTGATTTGTTTTCAATCACATTAATATTTTCCCATTCATTTCCTGCTAATTAACTTATATCTTCACACTTTCATGAGCCGTTTCTACTGATATTTCCTCCTCTTTTTACTTGGCACTTTTGCTTTCCTCGTTCTTTCAGGAGAAAAGAATCTAAAGTTGTGATAACTTGCTGCCGAGGGGATATTAAAACTGTGGCATCTCTGGGAGAAGTCTGACTACCTGGGAACTCTGGGGCACATTTATTAAAGGGTTTCTGTCACCAGAAATCACCCTATTAAACCAAGTGTCATTTGCAATGAGCAAATGACACTTGATGACAGTAATGTTAGTCTCATATTTCTCCGTCCAGCAGTTTAGCCAAAAAATAGGTTTTTATAATATGCAAATGACCTCCCCTAGGTGCAGTAGGCGTGAACTTACACCTAGGAGAGGCCGTAATAACGCCTCTTACCACGCCTCCGTAGCGTTGATTGACAGGGCCGGGCAGCCAGCTCTTTCGGCTCCCGGCCCTGTACGATCCCAAAATCCCGCGCCTGCGCACTGCGGTAGTACATCCGCGCACGAAGGAGCCGGGACCCGGGCGGCCGCCGGCTCTCAACGCGCGTGTGCGGATGTACTACCGCAGTGCGCAGGCGCGGGATTTCGGGATCGTACAGGACCGGGAGCCGAAAGAGCTGGCTGCCCGGCCCTGTCAATCAACACTACGGAGGCGTGGTAAGAGGCGTTATTACGGCCTCTCCTAGGTGTAAGTTCACGCCTACTGCACCTAGGGGAGGTCATTTGCATATTATAAAAACCTATTTTTTGGCTAAACTGCTGGACGGAGAAATATGAGACTAACATTACTGTCATCAAGTGTCATTTGCTCATTGCAAATGACACTTGGTTTAATAGGGTGATTTCTGGTGACAGAAACCCTTTAAGAGTTTTAGACGTTGGTCTTAATAAAACCCTAAGCTGGCGGTGGATCCGCCAAAGTTATGAGGAGGCGCAGGTCTCTCCATAACGTCAGCGCATCTTGCACCAGTTCTAAATGTAAGACAGCTTCCAAGGTGTCTTACATTTAGACCTTTTTCTATGCCTAAAACAGGCGTAGAAAATAATGAATGAGATGGGCCTGCCCACTCACCCTCTTCCCCACCCACAATTTTATACCTGGCGTGAGCGGGGAGAAGTTGATGATTTCAGCGCAACTAGCTGTTGCGCCACAATCTGCGACTTAAACACACCTAATTTAGGGGTATTTCAGATTAATAAATGACCCTCTCTGTGTCTATATGTGGCAACGAAAAACTGAAAAATTATAGCGACAAGGACAAATTACGGTCATGGGATAATGGGTGGACTGGCCACATACTTTACAGGGAAATCTCCTAGTGGACCGATGCCTCTCTTTCTGACCTCACTTATTTCTGTTGCCCAGCTTTCTGTTAATTTGGACCCGCCTACACGAGGCCACTTTTAGTTTTTTTCCAGGGCCACTTTAAGTTCTCAATCTGCCCCCTGCATGGGATGTATGGGCTTCCCACATCAGTACTGTTCCCTCTATAGGAACCTTGTGACAAAGTTTGGGGGGAGGGGAGAGCTGAATTTCAAGTGTCATGGCAAAGGGTCTGAATACTTCTGCCCATGTGAAATTTTAGTTTTTCCATTTTAATAAATTAACAAAAAATTCTGTTTTCACTTTCTAATTCTGGCATTATTGAGCACAGATTGATGGAGGAAATCTTGATTTTTTTGCACACGGCCACAACATAATAAAATGTGAAGAAAGTGAAAGGGTCTGAAGACATTCCGAATGCCTTCTATACTCAGCGTCATCACCACGTAGCCCCTCAACAGTTATGAACCTCTTACGTAGATTACCTCCCGTGGAACTATAGCGCTGTATTCACAGCTACAATGTGCCTAGCATTGTATACAAATTGAATCTGTCATTTCAGCTGACACAAAGTCATGAGAATCACTTGGTAAGACCATCTGCCTGAAGAACATTACAAACACTGAGCAATTAGACAGCAACCAGCAGTTCTCCTTTGCCTTGAGGCCCAGCGGAGAGATTCTGCCTCCATGTATCAATTAGCTGAAGCTTTTCTCTGCTATGCTAATGAGAATTACAGGGCTGCAGATAGCAAATGGCTTTAATAAATCAATGTAGCTAATTTCCCCCCCAACTTCTTTAACAGTTTGACGTCCAGAGATGTCACTAAACTCATTTTATTTATCATCTTGCGTAATCTCAAGGTATGTAATAACAGTCACTTGGTAATCAATTATGGCACTGCTATATACTGTCGCTCGTGTCTTTGGCGTGGGCAGTAGTAATATGAAAAACGTTGTCAGACGGCTGTAGGAGACTGCACCTGATATACACTGATCAACACAACATATTTTGTAGGTCTCCCTTGTGCCACCAAAACAGCCCTGACCCACTGAGGCATGCACCTCCATAAGACATCTGAAGGTTTCCTGTGGTATCTGGCGGAAAGATGTTTGGACTTGTTCTTCCAGCACATCCCACAGATGATTGGATTGAGATTTGGGGAATCTGGAGGCCAAGTCAAAACTTTATACTCTCTGCCATGTTCTTCAGACTGTTCCTGAAATGTTTGCAGTATAGCAGTCCATATTATCCTGCTTAAAGTAGCCACTGCCATCAGGAAATAACACTGCCATGGTCTGCAGCCACATTTAGGCATACCTCCCAAGTGTCCCTCTTTTGGAGGGACAGTCCCTCTTTTTGACCCAAGTCCCTCTGTCCCTCTTTTATCCTTAAATGTCCCTCTTTTTGACCTTGAGGATTAATACGTAAATGTGCATTAATAAATTTACTAAATTGCTCTTTACTAAAGTGTCTGTATGATTTCTACTAGAGATGAGCGAACGTGCTCGAAACGAGTACTGTACCGCTCGGCTCCCCTGCGCTCGCATGGGCGCCGGCAGCTGCAGCGGCAGCCAGCGCCCATGCTAGCGCAGGGGAGCCGAGCCGTACAGTGCTCGTTTCGAGCACATTCGCTCATCTCTAATTTCTACCGATAAATTAGACCAGAACTTCATTATTTGGTGCAATTTGGACCTTAAAATATCTATAATCTGATGATTTATGTGCTAATGTGTATATGGACAATGAAGCGCAAGAAAAAAATTGCCGCAGGGGCTCCAGTAATCATGCTTTGGGTGGAGTTAGAGGCGTGGCCTAGTATGAAAAAACCTGCCGTGATGCGCGCCGCACACATTGTCCCTCTTTGCAATTTTCAAAAGTTGGGAGGTATGGTTTAGGTAATGTAGAAGGTACATGTCAAAGTAACATTCATATGAATGTCGGGGCCCAAGGTTTCCCAGTAGAAAATTGCCCACAGACAGATGGACTGGCCATACACCCTACAGGGAATTTTCCCAGTGGGCCAATGCCCTAGATAGAGTGTCACCCGATCCCTCCTCACTGCTGCTGGTTGGTACATAACACTGGATGAACTATAGGGGTCATTATTAGAGGAAGTCCAGTCCATGCTGAAAGTAGGGATGGCTTGATGTTGTGGCCCAAATCTCACCTCCTGAGCCCTCTGTTCCCTACTCATATTAGAGACAATTTGAGGAGGACAGAACGAGGCAGCTACTGATGGCCACCACAGAGGGATAGCTGCTGGGGAGGTATTCTGTGCAGCACTGTGGTACCCTGCCAACTTGTATTGGCCTCATCTACTTATCTTGCCCCACCTTATGTCAATTTGGACCCACCTACAAGTTTGGGGCCACTTTTATTTTTTTTATTTTTTTCCAGGGCCACTTTAAGTTCCAGTCCACTCCTGCCCACAGAATCTACCAGCTAAATGGGGTTTTCCCATACTCTAATACTAATGACCTATCCTCTGGGCAATCTCCCAAATCTGTTCTTTCTATCTCTGATTCAGCCACAGGGGTACGATATCACTTTTCCCTTTCTCTCTACCTCTCTTATCAGAATGCAGAATTACAATGCTTAGCAAAGTCCTTTAGCAGATAGCCAATATGCCTCTAAAAGCTGATACACTCCAATGTAGTCTCAATTGCTTCCTCAGAGGCTAGGGTATGGCTCTGTCTCTCAAGCTGGCTGGTTCAACCCAGGGCTGCTATTTTGCTCTCTCAGTTTTCTCTGTCTAGCACTACACTGAACTGTAAACTGAGTGTAGGCCACTCTCTATGGGGGGCATGTAGCAGCCCCACCTAGCAACTAGCTACCAAGGCTTGTTAACCTTTTTGGCAGCCTGTGGAAAGGAGTGGAACATTTTTTAACCTTTTTATGCAAAAGCCCTGTTTTTCACAAGTGATACGGATTATGTCAGGAGGGAAAAAGTGATGGTTGTGCATGCAATTTCAATCATTTTTTTCAGTGATTGTGTTCAATGTTTCCGTTTTTTCATCCGCATAGTATCGGGATTGCATGAATTTTTTCACGAGAGTGAAGAAAAACTCAAGAGCAACAATCTGCATCTCCTAGCTACCATTGGTGAAAAACACGGATACCGACCGTGCGGATGCCTATTCTCGTCTGCAAACTAGAGAATAGGAGATGTTCTATAATTTGCAGTATGACCGCATGGATGAGGACTGCACACGGATGACAACCATGTGGTGTCCACATTTTTTGCAGCCCCATAGATATGAATGGGTCCGTATGTGATACGTAAAAAAAATCATGTGCATGAGGCCTAAAGGGCATTTCCAGTTTTATGTAAATCAGCCCGCTTTCAGACAGTCATAATATGGCTATGTTTTTACAACTATTACCAAAGTGTCCCTACCTTTTTGCCTGTCTACAGTGTAGAAATATCTTAAAGGGAACCTGTCATCTCCGAAACACCCCCTGAACTAGAGTAAGCGTTGTATAGTGTAAGTGATGCTGAATCCGAATATGTAAGTTTTATCTTCATACTCACTTCCATTCCGACGCTGTGCTCCCACAAACCTGCAGTAAAATACATTGAGAGGACTCCGGTGCTCACTCACATAATGGAGAGGACTCAAAGAAGAGTCCACTGAGTGCATTTTACTGCAGGTTTGTGGGAGCACAGCGCTGGAATGGAAGCGAGTATGAAGATAAAACTTACATATTCGGATTCAGCATCACTTACACTGTACACTGCTTACTCTAGTTCAGGGGGTGTTTCGGAGATGAAGGTTCCCTTTAAACTGATATGTTATCTAACTAATACAGTAAAATAGGTTTATCTAAATAATCCAATTCCCTGAAAACCTCTATGGAAACATACAGCAATAAAATCCAGCCCAATAAGTCCAGTTCTGCAGTGACTCTGCACAGAGACATGCAAATGAGAACATTCTCCATAAAGTTCTGTGCCAGAGCAGGTTTTATGGATCTGTCGGGAGGATTGGTTTCCTGAAAAGGCTGCTTTGTCTTTACCGTGCTTTGTGAGCAGCGCTGTGTTCATCATCATGTTACCCGCATCAATGGATCCAGCAGCGTCATGTCATGTATTACGGGACATCACAGTAGTGGTATGCATTGTGGAAAACAACAGGTTCTTATGTTCCCATTATATTATCTTGTGGTACCTAAACAGTAAATTACTCATATCATTTATCTATCTCTATCTATATATCTATCTAGATTTAAGTCTGTCTGTCTGTTTATCTAGCTAGCTATCTATTCATCCATCCATCCATCCATCCATCCAGTAAATGTACTATTCTAATAACTATATAATAAGGAATAGCTACATATGAAGTTCTCTAATACACTGAATTTTACTTAATACAGTGTCCAATAATCCACAAAATTTGATAATCCAGCTGTTACCTGCATGTCTATGTGGAAATCCCCAAAGGAAAGTGAGCGTTGTCAATTTATGTAGAAATTCATAGAGGGAATAACAGAGCAACATAGAGTTATGCCTCATTCATATGTCAGTGTTTTGGTCAGTGATTTCCATCAGTGATTGTGAGCCAAAACCAGGATTGGAGCCTCCACAGACATATGGTATAAGGACTCATGCACACCCATTCACTTCAATGGGTCCGCAATCCGGGAGATGTGGAGCAGAGGCACGGATCTGAACACCACGCAAGCACTATTTTTTTTGCGGTGCGGACCCTCGGATGTGGATCGCGGACCCCATTCATACGACGGCCCCAATGTCAGTGCCCGTGAGTTGTGGACCGCAAATTAGGGTCTACACCACGGGCACTGACTGCACGCGCTCGTGTGCATGAGCCCTTAGGGAAAACCTGTATCTGCTCTGTGTTTAGAGCCGCACCTGGTTTTGGCTCAAAATCACTGATGGAAATCACTGACCAAAACACTGACTGTGTGAATGAGGCATTAGGGTGCGTTCACACTTCAGTTATTTGGTCAGTTATTTCCTCCAGTTATTGTGAATCAAAGCCAGTAGTGAAGTCTACACAGACTAGATAAGGTATAATGGAAAGATCTGCAGATGTTCAGTGTTTTGACCTGCACCTGGTTTTGGCTCACAATAACTGATGGAAATAACTGACCAAATATCTGAATTATGAACTCACCTTAGGCTATGTTCACATCAGCGTTGTTGGAGGACCTTTTTCTCCACTAAAAAACTGTAAACCAGAATTGAAAGTGAATGGATCCCATTACAGTTAATGTCAGTTATCTGGCACTTCCGTTATTTCTGTTCTTCTGTTCTTATAACGGAGCAGAAAAGTGGAAAATAAAAGCACAGATGTGAACACAGCCTTAGGCCTCATGCACACGAACGTGTGCCGGCCGTGCCCGTGCTGCGGGCCGCATACGGCAGGTCCGCAATAAACGGGCACCGGCCATGTGCAGCCCGCATCACGGATCGCGGACCCATTCACTTCAATGGGTCCGCGATCCGGGAGATGCGGATCGGAGGCACGGACCGGAACACCACGGAAGCACTACGGTGTGATTCCGTGGTGTTTCTGGCCGTGCCTCCGCACCGCAAAAAAGTAGCGCAAGCACTACTTTTTCGCGGTGCGGACCCTCGGATGCGGATCGTGGACCCCATTCAAGTGAATGGGTCCGCGAACCGCATGCGGTGGCCTCACGGTCAGTGTGTACTCCCAGGGTCCCGGTCACCACATAGGCTGGTGCTTTTTCCTATAGTGTACAAGCGCCTTGTATTAACTTTCTCTACATAATAAATGGTAAAGTGAGACAACCCTTTTAATGTTCTTAATCAACTATATGCAGTTTATGTCTGCAAGATGGTAACTCAGCTTCCCGTATTACTAGTACCCATCTGTATGCGCTCCTGCCAGCTCAGCTTCATGCTAGCCTACAGCTTATATTACTAGCATCCATGTAACATACCTCCTGATCTTTGATAGAACGAAGAAAGAGTAAACCAAGGGATCTTGAACTCCCACTGGGGCCTCACATACCATTCCACGCTGAACCCCAGAAAGACACTTCTGAGGAACTGTCAAAAGGAGACCTCAACTGAGTGGCTACCCAGCAGTATATTTCACTGTTAGGCCAACACAGTGTATTCCAGCCAAACACAAACCAACCTGCTGAAGAACATCACCATTTTACGAGAGACTAATAATTCATCAACTGCCTGCACCTTATGACATCACCATACAGCTCCAAACTAACCTCCCATATAAATAGATAGAAATCTGTCTTATGACATCACACTTTGGTCAAAAACGATCCTGCTAAATATAATACTTATATCACATTAGCTGTGATTTACAGTGGTGCTTTTCTTCAAATAAAGCAGGTCTCCCGCTATCACCCACTGATTGGAAAAAATCGGACTCTAATTTCGCCTTCAAATTATCTGCTAATCCTAAAGGTTCCCATATTTTTGCCCTTCACAGATGTCATACTGGATCATTTTCCTCAATAAATAAATGACCAGGTCTAACATTTTTTACTCATTTATTTGGTTATCTTTATCTACTTTTAGGACTTGTGTGAAAATCTGGTGTAGATTTAGGGTTTTGTACAGAAATATAGAAAATTCTGAAGGGTTCACAAACTTTCAAGTAGGGGTGCATCTCGGGGCTGCCAAGGTTTCCAAGTCTGACTCATTTTTATCATTACATATTATTGTTTGTACGTCCCAATAAGGTACATTATTAATTCCATCATATTTTAGCTTTAATTACTCATTTTCTGATAGGTTAGCACTGCGGAATATCGTACATCGAAAGACTGCACGTCTTGTGACATCATCATCCAACCATAAACTACTCTGCACATTATAATACAGCAGACAGTACACGTCATCTAGCAATGGATGTGTTCCGTTACATTAAAAGACTATTAAATATCTCCCATATGCCGGGCCCCTCACACTGAATATACTTGCTCCCAAAGCCGCTCCTGGTCCCTGCACCGCTGCTGCTGCTTCTCCCGGTGAGCGGATGAAAACATCTGGTGTCGGGGAGGAAGCAGACAATTGGCAGGCGGGGACAAGTCTCTTTAGCGCCACCTGCGATGCTAGAGAGGCTTGTCCCCATCCCAGGCTGCCATTGGCTGCTCCCCACAACACGGAGAGAAGAAGCAGCGGCGGTGCGGGGACCAGGGTGACGCAGGGAGCGAGGAGCCAGGTAAGTATATTCAGTGTGGGGGCCTGGGCATATGGGAGATATTTAATAGTCTTGGATAACCCCTTTTATGAGCACAGTTCAGCAGAATCAAACCTAGTAAACTAGGCATACTACCTGGTAGGGTTGATCCTGTTGATTAAAATGATACCAGTCTTGTGAAAATCCTTTATGCAAATGAGGGCTTCAGAGAATGAAGGGGTGTGACCGGCCCTGGAAAGCTGAGGTGCAGAGGGGGGCTACCCCATACCCCTGGGTGCACTGAAGCCTCAGTTTCATTTTTTTTAAAAAGTCTGGTTTTTTTCTCAGAAACACTGCAACAGATTTTCACTTTAATCAGCAGGAACAACCCTGTTGTTCTTGTAGTATTCCTGGTTTAGTAGGGGTGATCCTGCTGACTAAATATTTCAACAATAAACTCCAATTCAGTTTCCAAATACACAGATTTTTATTGATTTTTGTGGATTGTCAGCTTTGAAACACTGGGGTGGTAATAAAAGTGAATCAGTATTTCCTGGACGATATTCTGAGAAGACGCTGAAGATCTAATCCGTACTCAGGCCTGGCAGTATTGGGTTTCTAATGTTTGAGAATTATATTTCCACTCTGCTTTTGTCAGGCTGTAACTTTTCCAGTAATGGAGAAAAGCCTTCTGAACCGTTTAACATCTGCATCTCCCCGGCCTCTGGGGTACGTCCGCCGAAAATACTAAAGATTCTGGATACAAAGTGCCTGAATTCAATTACATTTATAAAAAATATGTTTAATTAAAATGATTTTTCTTAATTACATTGAGTTATTTTAGTCATTATCGAATACTAGAGAAAATACTGGTTGTAAATTCCTGCTAACCTGACATCCAGCCAAAAAATATCAAGGGACGCCTTAGATGCATGGAGCGTCTCCATTAACAGTGTCATCTCAGTGACCCCATTAAGGCTGGTGTCAGACATAGTTTTTCTTGGTTTTCACATTTTTGTCAACACTTACCATGTTTTATGTATGACTTTTTCAGGTACTTTTCCTGTGGTAAAACCACCTGAAAAAGTCTATTATTTAGTTAAAGGGAATTTGCTGCCCCGATTCTAGACTATTATTTTTTGGGTAATACGTGAATAGTGGTGTAGACATTTTTAATTTTCCTTCTGCCCCCTGTTCAATTGTTGTCAGCACTCAAAGCTGCGCTGCAAAATAAACTGTTTGGTTTGCTGTGGTAACAGAATGGAGAGGAGTGCTCTGCGTGTGCACAGCAGTCCTGACAATGTAGTGCAGCGCAGCTTTGAGCGCTGACAGTTGGGAAACAGGGAAGTAAGAAAATAAAAAATACTCATCTGGACTCCTTATCTCCAGTTCTACTTATATAATATTGCAGATAATAGTCCAAGATCCTGGACTAAAGAAAAAAACGAGTTTTCCATCAGGGTGCGATGCGTGAACTAAACGCATAGTGTCCGGACTGAAACCTGACCCGTTCCTTTCTATGGGTCTGTGCACATGAGCGTTGTTTTTTCACACATCATTTCAGGAAAATCACACTATGTTCTATATTCTGCATTTTTGCACGCAGCTCTGGTTCCATAGAAGTAAATGGGGCTTGTGTGAAAAATGGAAGGCATCCGGATGCAATGCGTTTTTCACTGATGGTTGCTAGGAGATGTAGATTGTTTTTCTTCAGTTTTTTTTCACGCGCGTGAAAAACACATCAAAAACTGATTGCACCCGCGCTGAGAAAAACTGAAACACTGAACGCAATCACAGATAAAATTGACTAAACTTGTGTGCAAAACCATGAGTTTTTTCCTGAACAGACTCTGAAAGAGTTCGTAACGCTCGTGTGAAAGAGGCCTAAACCAGTATTCTCATCTACTTCCCCCAATTTAACTCCTTCCTGATATATGACGTACTAGTACACTATGATGATCGGGAGGGCACTGGAGCTGTGCATGCCCTATCAATGCAGGGGCCTGGCTGTGATTAAACCCTTGTATGCCGACTGTGACATAAAAGAGGATCGCAGAGGGAAGGGGCTCCCTCTGCCACCTCGTCGGCCACCCGTACAGCGGTGACAGGGGGCCAATGGCTCTCATGGCAAACCACAGGCTTTAGGGTCTGCTATATACGGAAGCCTGTGAGACCCTGCCCCCAGGCTGGGTCTAAGGCCTCTTTCACACGAGCGTGACGGATTAGGTCCGGATACGTTCAGGGTGCGTTCAGGAAAACTCGCACCATTTTGCAAGCAAGTTCAGTCAGTTTTGTCTGCATTTGCGTTCAGTTGTTCAGTTTTTTCCGCGTGGGTGCAATGCGTTTTGATGCGTTTTTCACGCGCATGATAAAAAACGGAAGGTTTACAAACAACATCTCTTAGCAACCATCAGTGAAAAACGCATTGCATCCGCACTTTCTTCAGGATGCGATGCATTTTTCACTGAAGCCCCATTCACTTCTATGGGACCAGGGCTGCATGAAAAACGCAGAATATAGAACATGCTGCGTTTTTCACGCAACGCAGAACTGATGCGTGAAAAAAAAACGCTGATGTACACAGACCCATTGAAATGAATGGGTCAGGATTCAGTGCGAGTGCTATGTGTTCATGTCACGCATTGCACCCGCGCGGAAAACTCGCTCGTGTGAAAGGGGCCTAACAGGCACACTGTCAGTGTATTACACTGAAAAGCAATGTAGTACAATACAGCATGTATTTTACTACACTGAAACAGGGATTAGACCCTGAAATGTTGAAGTTGCTGTGCTAGGACCAAAATAAAAATGGAAAAAACAGTAAAAAATAAATAAATGTTTACAGTAAAAAAAGTGTCCCTTTCCCTTCATCAAACGATTTTTAATTTAAAAAAAGTAATAAAAATAAACATATTAGATATTGCCGTGTCCGTAATGACCAGCTCTATAAAAATGTCACATTACCTATTCCCTCAGGTGAACGCGGTTAAAAAAAAAAAAAAAAAAAAAAAAGCCATTTTGCCATTTTTTGGTTACCTTACCCCCAAAAACATATAGTGAACAATCAAAACATATTATGCACCCAAAAATGGTTCCAATAAAAACGTCAGATCTTCCCGCAAAAAATGAGCCACTACACAGGACGATCGGCAGAAAAATAAAGAAAATTTCAATTTCAAAATATGGAGACACAAAAACATGTTGTTTTTTTTTTTTAAAAAATGCTTTATTATGTAAAACTGTAACAAAAAAATAAAAATACACATATTTGGTATTGTTGCGTCTGGAACAACCTGCTCTTTAAAAATAACACATGATTTGTCCTGTCAGGCGAACATCGTAAAAAACAAAAAAATAAAAACTGTGCCAGAACAGCCATTTTTTGCTACCTTTCCTCACAAAAAGCGTAATATTGAGTGATCAAAAATCATATGTACCCCCAAAATAGTACCAATAAAACTTATTTTCCAAAATGGAGTCACTTTTAGGGAGTTTCTACTGTAGGGGTGGATCAGGGGGATTGTAAATGCGACATGGTAACTTAAAATTATCCCAGTAAAAACTGCCCTCCAAAATCCATATGTTGCACCTTCCCTACTTTGCCCTGCCGTGTGCCCATACAGCAGTTTACGACCACATGTGGGGTATTTCTCTAAACTGCAGAATCAGGGTAATAAATACTGAGACAACAATTAAAAATATATATCAGAGAAACTCAACCAGTATGTGCTGGAGGTCAGCCCACCAACTACCAATTAGTGATTACAGCATAAAACGCAAAAAAAGAAAATTTGGCTAGCTCACAGTCAATTTGCATATAATTTTACTACATCAATATTACAAAACAATGCTTCAATTAAAACAATAAAAATAATTAAATTAAATAAATAAAAAAAAAATTTAAAATAATTAAAACATACTTTCGGTCCCTTTGTATATTTCTAAATGTGGAGCTCACGCAAAAAAAGTTTGTATATAATGATAATACAAAGGTACGGCTTTGTTACACTTGTGATTCATTAATTAGGTATACATGCTGTTTAGCCCTCCTCCGCTTATGCTGGGACTTGCTTTGGTGTAGGATATTATTGAATTATCCCGATATCTGATGTGCTATATGCAATAAAATGACTCCTTTATCTTATCTTTATAGTGTCTTGATAGTGTTCCATTTGCTAGCGCTCCTGTGCTTATGATGGGACTTGTAGTGCTATTAGAATCTTGCTTTGATGCAGGATATTTATAAATTGTCCCAATATCAGATGCACTATGCCCCGTTATGCCCAGACTCATTTTTAGGTCATCTTAGGATAACTGTTAATGTTGGCAACAATTCTGGGGGTTATAACTCACAAATCCTGCAGCGGTGTGGTCCATACCTCTATTCCTACATTGGCCGCCTGCTCTACTCTCTGCCGGCTTCAGTGGTTTTGCCGCGCATGCGCTGATGGAGCTCAGGGACACTGAAGCCAACATGGATGCTGCTGTATAGATAAAGTTCAGATGCAACTGTATACCTTAAATGCTCGACAAGCTGTACCCGCCAGATGTGTTTTGGAACGTAATGTTCCTTCCACAGTGATAACAGATTATGGAACACAGAAGCTCCATCCATTGTATAGTGGATGGAGAAGGTTCCTGCCGCATTGTTCCCATTCACTTCAATGGGAGCAGCGCTGCAGTATCCAGCTTGGTTCACGACATAATGGATGAAGCTGTGTAGTTCCCTCACCTACTTCAGCTGCCAGAGCTACTCCGGAACAGCCGTTCAGCGGGGGTTCATAATGTCAGACTCC
Organism: Rhinella marina; assembly: GCA_900303285.1. NCBI lineage: Eukaryota > Metazoa > Chordata > Amphibia > Anura > Bufonidae > Rhinella > Rhinella marina. The sequence continues at coordinate 95,109 of ONZH01007883.1, read as the reverse complement.
TGCCAATCATAAACTCATGGCCTATTATAAAAATACTGGACAAACCCTTCAAGGTTCCCTTTCAAACACAGTTTGCTTTTGCATTTTGCTGCTTTTTTCTAGCATTTGTTATCCATCCAGATGTTATTTTAAAGCCTATAGTACATTTTGAAATGTGCTACAGATGAAGCATTTTTTATTTCTGGCGTTTTTATGGTTGTGTTTAGACAGTTTTGTTTTTCAAAACACAGCATGTGAGACATGTATGACTTTTTTCTTGTGTTTTTCTGATAGGACTTTAAAAAACTGCACAAAGGATGCATGTTCAAGATGTTAACATGAAAAAGCTGTTAAAAAATAGTAAAAAGAAAACGCATGGTGCTTTTTTCATCAAAATAACTACATAAAAACTATGGAAACGTTGATCAAGAGGGGATTTTTTAAAGTCGGTTTTGCAGTAGTCATAATTTGTGCCAAATTTATCAAATGTCGCACAATTTTTGATAAGTCTAGCACATCTTCAGTCTTGAGTTGTTACTCCAATTTCTATGCCACCTCTTTACTGCTGTAAGACGGTGGCAATTGTTGCATCAATTCTTTGTCCCAACTGAAGTCTAAATAGAGCGTGAAAATTTATCTCGCGAGACCGCACTCTATCCATATCCGCCAGGACATGGCTGAGAGACCCGTCACCAGAGAAGCCTCTAGTCTAGTCAGCAGGGAAGACTGCAAGCAAAGAGACAGAGGAGAAACTCCAGCCCTAGTGACCAGCATCAGCACGCTGCAGCACGGAGTCTGATACTGTCTGCGATGGTTGGACAGTGGCTAATACCACAGTGGCGCCCCCTTCCTACCAGCGGGACTTACTGTAGGCTATATCAAAAGTGAGCATTTTGTAAAATGGTGACAGATCTGTTTTAACCCCTTGACAGTCACAGTAAAAGTGGAAAAACTCTCTGGTCACATTTTTTTTATTGTACAATGTTGTTTTTTGGAATTTATTTACAGCATTCAGTGTGGTATAAATATCAAGATAAAGTTATTCTGTAGATATAGTTTGTATTATTCTATGTTACTTGCACAATAAAAATATTTTTTATAAAATAACTTTAGGTTTTTTTACTGTGCATATCTTTAGCAATAATAGAACATTTTTATGTGAAACCACTTTAGTCAGCCCTGAGATCATAATGTGAGGGGTTACACGGCTAATTAGATGTAGAGGAATGAGTAGATGAGCAAGCACTCATATTTCTACCCCCATGATAAGTGACAATTCGATAGCAAGCATGGTCTCTGATACGGGGAGAGATAATATGAAGGGGCAATGTCATCCCTTTAAATCTGTGATTACATAAACCTACGCAGTAAGGGCTCATTTAGACAGCCATAATGTTTTTCGATCTGCAAAACACAGATACCGTCCCGTGTGCGTCCAATCGCCGTGGACCACGTCACAACCAGGGTATAAAAACAGCTCACCTTCTCCCTGGCTGTGACATAGTCCACTGCGATTGGACCGCGGCACAGCCAGGAAGAAGGAGACGCCCCCTGAGAAGCGTTGGTGTCTCCTCTTCCCTGTACCTATGCTATCTATCAGCATACACGTTGCAAAAACAGAAAGGGGGCACAGCGGGGCAGCCGAAGGGGGCATTTGAAAAAAATAAAAGTTCTAGCAGCATTAACGAGCGTACCCCATATCTGAAGGTACTTATAAAAAAAAAAACAACGGTGAAAGGTCTTCTTTAACGTGTAGCCCTATAGAAGACTACACAACATTCTCTACTCAACTTTTGTATCAGTGGGGTCAATGCCCTTTAGCTCCTGTTATTTTGTGGGAGAGGCCTCTACAGGGCTCCGCAGCTACTGTTTGGGGTCTCAGCAACTGGACTACCGCACATGAAACGTCTGATATATTTCAATCACGTCTCATCATTTTCCAAACTGGAAGTGCGCTATACGGCTACAACATGGTAGCCAAGCATCTTGACCCCGGGTCAGTTACTGCCACTTGTACTGTAAAATACTTTTCCGTGTTAAAAGCTGTTTAACTTTATTTTCATATTTCTGGTTGCTATGGTAACAGCCCACTATCCTGTGTACTGCCTAGATATGCACCCAGCTCTGGCATCTTCTGACAAGGCACTCAATTTCAGAATGCGTAAAGCGGAGAATGTGTCATGCCTGCACAAGCCTTAATGAAATGGAGCAGAAAAAGGTAGAAAACTCGGGGTTATTGTAAGAAAAATGGAAGTATGTCCGGGTCTATGAAATGATGTTGTTTTGCTGTCTTTACATCAGCATAAAGAGGTTAACAAATATAGATAGATGAGGCATGCTATATACTTCCGTGTTAACCCTTTTAACTCTATTCAGACAATCATTTATTGCAATATACTCAGGGGAACTTAAAAGGTTTTCCCAAGATTTTTTTACTGATGACCTATCTTCTGATTAAAGAAGAACTCCCGCAAAAATTTTTATTCTCTGACCTGTTAGAAAGGTGCATAATATAATCTGTAGTGATTGTCATTTTCTTATCAGTGACTGTTTCTGTGAGTAAAAACCTCTCTTCTTATTGTAGCTGGGTCATGTGACCAACTCCCTGACCTCCACCTGACCCAGGACAGAAAGCCAGTAACTGCTCTATTCATTCCTATGGGAGCCTCACTTTCAGTCTCATAGGAATACATAGAGAATTAGACTTCCTGTCCACACATAAGTCTATGTGTGAGTTGGTGGGTCTAATTGCTGGTCACATGACACAGATAAGAAACTTCAGGATGATATAAGTCAAAATTTCAGACACTGGTAAGAAAATGACATTCACTACAGATTACATCATGTACATTTCTAGCAGGACATGGAATAAATTTTTTTTACTTTTACTTTTTTTCTTTAACATTGGGGGTCTGATTGGGGCTCCGAGTTGATGTGTAATGATAAATATTTTTTTTTTTTATTTTCCTCCTCTAAAACCTAGATGCATCTTATAGGGTGAAAAATACCAGACACAACCAGTGGATGCATGGCACTGTTTTAAGAAAAAAAAGCTTTTTTGTTTTTTTTTTCAATCTCAATTCATATAACTGGAAATGCCATGGATATGCAATAGCCATCTGCATACCCCTACATTATATATATGCATAAAAATAAAGACTAAGACCAATGTGTCAGCCTTCACTGCAGGGGCTCAAATCCATCCCTGGCCCTGAGGAAATTAAAATCTTTCATGATGGGCACTCAATAGTCATGCAGGCATCTGACTGTCTATGCATTATATAAATATGGCATTGTGTCTTCCATTTTTCTTCTACGGCAAAATATGGTCGACCTCAATCATTTTTATAAAAGACCAGAGGGGTCGCTTGTAACCTCTGAGGCCCACTGTAAAATCTAGGGGTCCTAAACTATCATGAACTATCATGAATGGTTTATAAAGCAGGTTGTCTGGATACCTCACAAGGAGGACCTTCAATCCCCCTTAAGCGCAAGGGTCCAGATTGAACTTCTGCACCAGTGTAATAGTGTAGTACAACCAAGGACAACATCCGCATTGAGTATGTGCCCGCATTGCTGAGAAAAATGAAGTTTTGATATATGCAAATGAGCATGGCAGTGGCAGAGAGCCTCTAGGTGTAACGGCAACGCCCCCATTGCTCCTAGAGGCTCATTTGCATATATTAAAACATCATATGTACATGAGACCAATGTGAACCACTCCTTACATTTTGTATTAAGGTGTCATTGTCATTCACAGTAGTACAGCCAAAAGTCACGGCAGCGAACTACCTGCTTGTGAACGTACAGAAATGAAGGAGGAACTCTGATAGCCATATAACAGAATTTACAACAGTTTGGCTTTCTTCCAGGAATAAAACATTGCATTGCAAGCAGTGATATATCGATTCTGCAATGGGCTATGAACGCTCTCATTTTGGTTGTAATACTCTCCATATAAGGGTGACAGCAGCTATGAGCAGGGGGGATGAGGAGTCATCAGGCGCCTCCGCTCCGCAGCGCACAGCACATGCCAGGTGTTTATCCTGCGCTCTGTAAACTTGGCCGCTCGACTTTCTTGATTTCAACAATATTTAGATTTAATCTTTTTTATCTAACCGAATCCATGATCACATCTGTTTAATTCTCTTCTATAAAACTCCAGCCATAGCTGAACACCCAGAAGACATCACTAAGGTAAAATAAAGACTGGAATAAGGCTGTTACTACTACTGCCACTGCTCTCACTTAAAGGGGTTGTTCCATGAAAAATATCCTATATTTTCCAAACCAGCAGGATGCTCTGGATATACTATTCTGCCACCGATGTACGTGAGATTAGTCTCTGATGAGTGGTAATCTCTTGTAATCTCTTGTACAAGTAATGGAAGATTGTGAACTCGCTATAATCATTCTCCTAACCCCATCAGCTGCATGTAGAATTCCAGTGAGGGAGATGCAATGCATGCATCTTTAGGGAGTTTATTGAATGTACCATGAAGTCAAAGGAAAATCCTCTCTCCTGCTCTGTGATGGATGTCTGACAAACAGGGAAAGACTACACAGGATATGAGTTCACGGAGGAGGAGTTGTTACAGGATAAATAAAATAGAAATTACAGCATAGATAACTTACATACACCAAATATAACATCGGCTACTGGATGACAGCAAAGTACTCTAAGCATAGGGGATATAACATATAATACTAAATACAAAAATGTGAGAGCTATTAGCTGAGACAGCACACATACCGAAGGCTGGTAGGTGTTCCCTCCATGAATAGCAGATGGCTACGGTAGCTAAAAGCATCCCACACCATGCTACCTGTCATTACTTCTGTGTGTCTTCACACAATGCATCATGGCAGTAGAAGCATTCCAACCCTCCTGTGAACTCTGATGTGGCCATCAACAAAAGGGGTTGCAGGAGGGCTGGACAGAATCTACTGTCATCATGCATAGCAGGAGACACACAGGACAAACACAAGGTGTCATAGTGTGGGGCATCATTAGCTACCATGGCTGTTCCCATCTGGCATTCATAGAGGGAACATTGACCAGTCTTTGGTATGTCCAGGACATTGTGGAACTAGACCTACTGTTTGTTTGTTTGCTTTTTATTCAGAAGACATGGTGCTCCAACAAGATAGCGCCCACATACTGTTCACATTACACAATGTGCTCTTTAGAATATCCTGCAGACCCCCTGGGTAATTCAATCTCCAAATCTCTCCCCCTTTGGCAATGTCTAGGACTGAACGGGGCAACAGATCTCCCATACAGAGCAGGCAACAAGCACCTTGGCTGAACTAAGGGTCCACACTGAAATAACATTCCACAGGAGGATATAACATCTGTATGACTGTATGTTACCATGTCAGAATGGCAGCCCGTATTGCAGCATGAAGAGATGCCACCCATGATTAATATACCCTGCCTCAACATATACCCTGCTGCAGAAATGTACGGAGCTGTGCTTGGTGAGCACAGAGAAGGCCGCTGTGCTCACTGGAGCGCCACTGCATCATGAAACAGATGGTCATCCCCCACAATCAGATACTGATGATCTATCTAAAACTTTTTAAATATCAGAAAACCCCTTTAAAGGGAACCTGTCATCTCCAAAACACCTCCTGAACTAGAGTAAGCGTTGTATAGTGTAAGTGATGCTGAATCCGAATATGTAAGTTTTATCTTCATACTCTCTTCCATTCCGATGCTGTGCTCCCACAAACCTGCAGTAAAATGCACTGAGAGGACTCTCCTTTGAGTCCTCTCCATTATGTGAGTGAGCACTGGAGTCCACTGAGTGTATTTTACTGCTGGTTTGTGGGAGCACAGAGTCAGAATGGAAGTGAGTATGAAGATAAAACTCACATATTCGGATTCAGCATCACTTACACTATACAACACTTACTCTAGTTTAGGGGGTGTTTCGGAGATGACAGGTTCCCTTTAAGTTTTCCAGGTGCTCTTTCTTCATTTTCCAGTAGTACATCAAAACAGGATTTTCATACTGATGGCCTATCCTCAGGACAGGCCATCAATATAAGAACAGCAGGGGTCTGACTACTGGCACCTCTACCAATCAGCTCACAGGAAGTCCGGTGAGCACAACAGGCTCTTTGCAGCTAACCAAGCACATCGATGTCCATATGATGATGGCTGTGCTTGGTATTGCAGCTCAGCCCCATTAACTGGACTAAGGTAAGCCTAGGTCATCTGATTGATGAACGTGAAGTCACATGGCCTAGGAAGAGGCTTAAGTGCTCGGAGGGAGCCAGACCCCCTCCAATCTGATACTAATGACCTATCCTGAAAATTGACCATAAATATGAAAATCCTGTAAACCCCCATTAAACTCTATTACAGCGCTACTTATTAATGGGCATCTGTCGGCAGATTTGTACCTATGACACTGGCTGACCTGTTACTTGTGCACTTGGCAGCTGAAGACATCTGTGTTGGTCCCATGTTCATATGTGCCCGCATTGCTGAGAAAAATGATGTTTTAATATATGTAAATGAGCCTCTAGGAGCAATGGAGGTGTTGCCATTGCAGGGAGAGCTGAGCCCATTGCTCCTAGAGGCTCATTTGCATATATTAAAACTTGATTTTTCTCAGCAATGTGGGCACATATGAACATGGGACCAACACAGATGTCTTCAGCTGCCAAGTGCACATGTAACAGGTCAGTAAGTTTCATAGGTACAAATCTGCCGGCAGATGCCCTTTAAATACACACATTCGTGAGTGTTTCTCAGAACTGCAGACATGCAAGATGCAGAATACATTCCAGCAGTTATGACTGCAGCCGCAGACCAAAGAACATATAGGTTAGTGGTTAAATAAATCGATAGAGTTACAAACTCCAGCAGTCAGTATCTCTCTTTAATATGGGATTACTTTCATGGGCTCGGATGTGGCTGGCCCCATTACTGTGGGCCACAAACCCACTGCCCATAAACACTCAGTAACTCTAAATGCACAAAATCAGCCCGAGGAAGGAAAGTTGGAGTGAAAAATGTCCCCCATTGCAGGCCTCTTTTTCATTTAGCACAGTCACTTCTTTATAATTATTAAAAAAGGTGGCACTTCCCCATTAGACGTGTGAGTTTTTAATAACCTGCTAAGATGACTGGTTTACAGTTTCTCTGAGATCAGTGTGATAAGTAAAGCTGTCACAGCTCACTGTATGCAGTTAAAGGAACACTAACCCTCAAATACCAGATGACGTACGGCAGAGTAATGGGATCCGTGAACAGTTGTGACTGTGAGAAACGATATTTCTCAGCATAAAGGAGATTTCCTGAAGTCTGATACATACACGAACATTATGACCAGGACATATGCAGCCGCACGCCATTTTGCAGAATGCCTTTGTATTGACACATAAAGTTCTATGCTTTCCAATACAGTTAAAAAAAGGTATGCCGACATGTACCAGCCAGACATAAAGCCAAAATTACATCGCTTCATAGTGAACTGCTCCGTAGCATCATCAGGAACTGGCTCAAAATGCATCTATGCCTCCAATGGAAGATTAAAGGGGTTCTGCAGTTGTTTAAAACTGATGATCTATCCCCTGGATAGATCATCAGCATCTGATCGGCGGCGGTCCGACACCTGGGGCCCCTGCCAATCAGCTGTTTGAGAAGGCTGCGGCGCTCCAGGAGCGCCGCAGCCTTCTCTGTGTTTTCCTCAGGCCCAGTGATGTCACGACTACAATCACTGGCCTGGGCGGAGCTAAGCTCTGTTCACATAAATGGAGCTTAGCCCCGCCCAGGCCAGTGATTGTAGTCGTGACGCTCCTGGAGCGCCGCAGCCTTCTCAAACAGCTGATCGGCAGGGGTCCCGGGTGTCGGACCGCCGCCGATCAGATGCTGATGATCTATCCAGGGGATAGATCATCAGTTTTAAACAACTGAAGAACCCCTTTAAGGTGTGACTACAATTAACCCTAATACCCTTCACACGTATCCAGGACGCTGGGATATGGGGTGCTGTTTTATAAGGTCCTCACAATAGAGAACTGCATTAGTTCCACCATGGTCACAGAAGGTCCTCCTGATTATTCAAATTGATTCACCCACCCTGCAGAACTGACGATTGTCCAGGAAAGAAGCCACAGGTGACCACTGGCCAGGCACAGGGACAACTCAAGCAGATTACATACTTTTTGCCTCTGGTTCAATGGAGTCAGGCTTTAAAAGGATTGTCGGATTACAAAGATTTATCCCCTATCCACATGTCAATAAGACATTAATCCCCCATCCTTTACAATGGGACAACCCCTTTAAACTAATCTCTCACTTGCTTCTCCCAATGGTCTCCTTAAAGTATGATATTTTTTCCAATTTTATACAAAAATGCACACTTATGTACTCACTCGTACAAAGTTGTCAGGGAAAAGTCCTCTCCTTCCTTTCAACTCTCCTTCCCACCATCCGCCATCTTCTTTTTTGATTTTGGTGATGATGTCACCCGCCACTATGGTCAGCTCATCGTCATGCTGAGCCTTGTAGTCAAACTCCACAATCGCATCCACTAGAAAGACAGCAATGATCAAAATATATTAAAAGTACAATAAATGCTGCAGTGCACACACTTTGCAGTAAGTTATAACAAGGGGAGAGATATTACTATACACAACTAGAAACTATCCGTACAGCGGTATATCCCCTCCACCGTATGGATGTATTACAAAGCACGTCTGCCATTTAGCGGTGGTCAAGCCGCTTGTCGTTTAGCTTTACCAAAATCCATTCTAAGATGCCGTTGAATGGAACTGAGGAAACTATCCAGAGGATACCGTAGGTCGTCAGTATCAAAATCTCGGAAAACCATTTTAAATGTTTAAAAAAACCTTCCAGCGATAACTTCCACAGTACATATGATATCTGTTCTCCACAGATGCGTCTGGACAAATTGAGGATCTGTGCAATGTACAGATTCATAAATCACCCTCATTGCTATTTCTATATAAAATCTCTTAAAAATGTTCTCCTTAAATGCACTGTTAACTTCAAAGGATTAGAAAGTAAGTAGCCAGCATATGCAAAACCTCGCAGCTCAAGAAGCAGGGCCCATAGAAAATGCTGCAGCCATACAGCTGCTCAGGAAGTTATTTTCTGTCTGGCAATGAACCCAGATTCAATAACAAGCTCCAGACATTCAGATTTGGTCTCTGCTGTGACTGCCAAGTCCCATATAACTGCTAGACTACTGGAAATCCAGCTTCTCCTCAAATAGATAGCAAAGGATCTTGTCCAACTTTACATGATCATGGTATAGATAGAAGCATTGCCCTTCCAAAACCTAAAATTAAAGCAATGTTTTGTTTAGTTAAAGGGGTTCTGCGAGATAGGACAATCCCTTAAAGCAGGGGTAGGGAACCTCCGGCTCTCCAGCTGTTGTGAAACTACAATTCCCAGCATGCTTCATTCATTTCTATGAGAGTTCTTAGAAGAGCAGAGCGAGTATGCTTGCTGGGAGTTGTAGTTTCACAACAGCTGGAGAGCCGGAGGTTCCCTACCCCTGCAAAGTAAACCTGTCGTGTTGACCATACTGCTGCATCTGTAGGCAGCACGTTATAGGGCAGGAGGAAATGAGAAGAGTGATATATAATTTGAGGGAAAAGATTCGGTATATAGAATCAGCATTTCATTCTTTTCTCGTCTGCTCACTCTGGGCTTAGGAGTCCAGTAGGCGGTCTCACTCGGTGTTTGGCAGCTATCTTTGCATGCATGCTTTTACTGCTTTTACGATTATACAGTCACTCCGCCCATCCTTCTCTGCTCTTCCTGCTCTATAACATGCTGCCCACAGACCGGACTGCATGTTCAGCTCACAAAGTCATTTTTTTACTATTCAGGACATAAACCTTAAAGGAGCCCACTCTTAGGACTCGCCTTTATATGCCAAAACACAAGCACCCTGTAAGTCCAGCTCTCACCCTGGCAGATCCATTGCATCCATGCATTACCTGGATAGTCATTGACCGCCATATAAAGCTACATTTCACCTGCTGAGATGTAAATGTGCACCTGGACAAGGCTTTCAATCAGCAGATAACCCTGGCATATTCATTTTAAAAAGGACGTGTCTTCATAAAGCAACCCCTTAAGAGTATACAGTGGACATGATAAAAAGAAAAAAAAGACCACTCACACAGCTGTACTGCTGGTGACAGAAAGCAAACAAAACCTTTAAACTTCATGAACAAACACTCATGTCAGGAGGTGAGCAGGCCGATACGTAGCCGTTTTAAGGTTTGTGTTGTTTATACCGTTTTGTGTGTCACCATGGAAACCTAAGCAAATAAAAAGACTGATTTGAGAAATATATTTTGTTTGTAAATATATGTGTTTTTTTGTAAACAATGGATAAATGTTACCCATGCCCCAATAACGGGTGTGCTTGGGGATAAAATACAGAAGGATGGTTTGCCATGATAATACAGCTGCATTTTACAGCACAACCGCCAGGCCCCAGCTGTCTACAAACCCAAACTGAGATCACCAGTAGCAAGCTGAACTGTCCTTAAAATAAGGTGATGTATATCTACCACCAAGATCCTGGCAAGTAGACTAAGCTCATCCAGCCTCAGCCTAGTTTATAGTAATGAGGAATAAGGCTTTATGTGGTGAAATTGGGCCTAGAACAGTGTACACAACCTTTTCAAGTCTGAGTGTCACAGTGTTATACTGACAACCAGGGACCCCCACCGATTAGCTGTTTGAGAAGATAACGGTGCTCCTGTGAGTGCCGCAGCCTTCTTCGTGCTTACCACCATTGTACATTGTATAGCAGCTTTGCTTGGTATCACTCTCAGGCCCATTCGTTTCTATGGGGCTGAGCTGCCCCTAGGCTGCGTGACCGATGAACGTGTCATCACTGGCCTAGGGAAAACTGCCAGAAAGCTGTGGCACTAGCGCGGTTCATAAGAGAAGGTTAGAAAGCAAATTCTCCTCTACTTTCTGTGTGCAGTGGATGGCAGCTAGTCTCTACCCACCATGTCTGAGAGAACTGCAAACTAAATATTCACTAAGCCTAGAGGAAAACTGCTAATATCACAGAAACAAGTCATGTAATGGCCAGAAGTAGTGCTATTAAGTAGTTTTTTGAAAGATTAGTGACTAGAGATAAGCGAACGTGCTCGTAACGAGCACTGTAGCGCTCGGCTCCCCTGCGCTAGCACGGGCGCAGGCATCCGCTTCTGTCGGGTGAGGAGGACGGAAGCGGCTGCCTGCGCCCATGCGAGCACAGGGGAGCCGAGCGCTACAGTGCTCGTTACGAGCACGTTCGCTCATCCCTATTAGTGACGCTTCAACACAGTTTTAATGAATAGCTTGCACAAACCCTTAACTGTTGCTATGGACAAACCTCTCCCCTTTTGTCAAATGTTATGTTGCCAAGTCACACACTGTAGAAGAGTTTTTTGCAAAATGCACAATCTATAGTTTTTTTTTTTGTAAAGAGGGCATGGTTTAAATTCACACATCTGTGCTCTAGTTTTGAAAATCTGAAACACATCTGGTAAACCATTGCCCTTTTTTGCAAAACTGTCATAAAATGTAACAAATACACTGTACATTTGCTGTACTTCTACTCTCAGAGACACAAGATGTAAGTAACACTCGGATGAATATTTACTCCTGTGCCACATGCAATCAGCCTTTGAGGGCAGGATATCCTGTGGCCTGCAGCTTGTGCATTTACCATTACTCTAATGATGCATCAAACATACGATAACACACAAAGCTGATAAGGAATACTGGACATAATAGTAAAAGGAAATAAAGAATGAACGGAGCCAAAAATGTTCTGCACGGGTTAAGCTCCTTACCCACTTGGCAAAAATGTAGTTCCCAAGGGAAACTCATACCTAATGTTACTGATAACCGCTGTATATTTAGTGCTGACTCCCTATTCTAGCAGAAGGTACAGGGTCCTAAAAAAAAAAAAACCTTACCCTGTTGTACCCATTAAATTGCAGCAATGGAAACACAGTGAAAAGGTGCAACATGAACAGATAGCCTTACCTCGTTCCACAGCTTCTGGTACACATAACAAGTCTTCTGCTGGATTTTACTCTATTCTCTGTCTGATCTAATGCAATGATTGCACTATCTGTTCATATAGATCTATGCTACCCAACCGGTGGCTCTGGAGGCACATATGGCTCCCTAGCTGTTGGCAGCTGTTTATGCACTCATCCTCTTTCTCCAGAAATACAGTGGCAGCCACACCAGCAGTAATCATATCAATGTCTGATCTCTCCTCCAGGTTGTATAGCAGTGCCCCATTTTCTTACTGTTGTTATAGTCAATAGTGTCTCCTTCTCTCCCCTGTATTAACAGCAGTGCATTCTTCTTCTCTCAGTAGTCACAGCAGAGGCTCCTCTCCTTACTCCTGTAGTTACAGATGTGCCTGCCTTTCCCACAGTAGAGTCTCTCTCCCTCCTCCAGCAGTCCGTTTAGTGCCCCTTTCCTCTAGTTGTCAAAAAAGCGATCCCCTTCCCCAGTGGTCAATGCAGTGCCTCCCCTCTCTTCCCAGTAGTCAATCTGTGCCTCCCAATGCTTCTTGGTACTCTTTCCCCCAGTAGACTCAACAGTGCTTTTCCACCCAGCTCTTCCAATAAACCCCTCTATTCCTCAGAAGTCTCTACAGGGCTTTTTTTTCTCCAATAGTCCCAGCATTCCCTATCTCCCTTGCGTAGTAGACACAGCAGTGTCCTCTCCCCTTCCCCAGCAGTCGCAGTAGTGGCTTCCCTTATCCCCAGTAGTCACAGCAGTGTCCTCTCCCCTTCCCCAGCAGTCGCAGTAGTGGCTTCCCTTATCCCCAGTAGTCACAGCAGTGTCCTCTCCCTTTCCCCAGCAGTCACAGTAATGGCTTCCCTTATCCCCAGTAGTCACAACAGTGTCTTCTCCCCTTCCCCAGCAGTCACAGTAGTGGCTTCCCCTATCCCCAGTAGTCACAGCAGTGTCCTCTCCCCTTCCCCAGCAGTCACAGTAGTGGCTTCCCCTATCCCCAGTAGTCACAGCAGTGTCCTCTCCCTTTCCCCAGCAGTCACAGTAATGGCTTCCCTTATCCCCAGTAGTCATGGCAGTGTCTTCTCCCCTTCCCCAGCAGTCACAGTAGTGGCTTCCCCTATCCCCAGTAGTCATGGCAGTGTCCTCTCTCCTTCCCCAGCAGTCACAGTAGTAGCTTCCCCTATCCCCAGTAGTCACGGCAGTGTCCTCTCTCCTTCCCCAGCAGACAGTAGTGACTTCCCCTATCCCCAGCACTCACAGCAGGATCCTCCTCCCACAACTGCTGGATTCATGTTCACAGCTGATTCCCAACTGCTGTAGCTTCTTCCTCTTGCATCGATCTAATTACATTCCAACAATTATTGCTCCCATACTAGCTGGATCCAATAATATTAATGTCTTTGAAAGGATATCTTTGGGCCACTGCATTACCTGTGACTACACAAGACATGTTCACTAATGAGCTCACTGGGAAATTGTACATAAAGGACGGCTAGAGTCACATTTCACTAAGAGGATTACAATTATCAGGAACACTATGAAATAAAACATGAAATAAATCCAAATCATTCCACCTCAATCACAAGTCTGCCCTCCCATTAAGGCCTCTTTCCATTGGCTCAAGGATCAAAGACTGAAATCCTGAAGTATTACCATGTGACACTCTACAGGACCTACAGCAAGAAGGATTTGGATGAGGACGTATGATGAGTAATACTTGAAACCCTTATTACAAGGCCTGCAATTGTTTATACTTATGGGACAATTAGTCATTAAGCTTTTGAGATGTTCTCCTCACCATGCTTAGCAGAGGAAGGGCAGCTGTAGAAGTTACAGAAATACCTATTGGCCTTTTTTTCAGCTTGAACCATTAGGACAGAGCTATGATCTGTGATTTCAGCTAAAGTTCTCAGTGCAGACTATTCCAGTAACAAAGAAACCTTTCAACTAAAGGGGTTGTCTCATCTCATACAATGGGGGCATACCGCTGGGACCCACACCTATATCGGGAACAGAGCCCTGCAAAGTGGTGGCTGGAGGACTCCTGTCCAGCCACCACCAAGTGTTCTCCCCATAGAAGTGAATGGGAGCGCACCGCACATGACCGGCCCGTTTCCATTTACTTCTATGGGCCCAAAGTAAATAACAGAGCCAGCACTCGGCTATTTTCAGCAGCCCCATAGAAAATGAATGGAGGGCGGCTGCGCATGTGCAGTGAATCTCCACCAATTTCGGGCTCCGTTCTCAATATAGGTGTGTGTCCCATCCTAGCAATATGCCCCCATTGTCTGTGATGAGACTACCCCTTTAAGTCAAAAGCCCAGGCTGTTTGTTCCTTACATGACTCTTACCCTCCATGCTGTATCTTGCATCTCAACTTTTTCAGACTTACATTCCAGATTCTGTAGTTTTTGTACTGCTATTCTTCATAATGAAAGACCTCTCTGTGAAACTCAACGGTTCCCACTGTAGCTGTATATGCAGCTGAACAGGAAGACTCCTGAACACATCCAGTAGAAGAGCCACCAGCCAGTGTGAGAGCAGTGGAATCGGCAGCCCAACGGAGGGGTAAGTACTGACCAAACTGTCATGTTTCCCATGACTGATGTAAAAAATGAAAATCAGACTTCATATAGTACATGACAATACTTTTTTAACAAAGCAGTTACAGAGAGAGAGCTGACCCTCTAGGTGCAACGGAAATGCCCCCATTGCCCCTAGAGGCTCATTTACATACATTAAGACTTTTTTCAGCAATGTGGGCACATATGAACATGGGACCAACATAGCCTCTCACTTTCAAGCCCGCATGCACAGGTCAGCCAGTTTCATGGGTGCAAATCTGCTGACCTTTAAAGGGGTTATCCCATGACTAATGTCAAAACTCAGATTAAGAGATCATACAGTACATGACAATCTCTTTCTAACAAAGCTAGAACCAGTCCAATACCTCACATGGATCCAGAGACCTCCCCACTCATTGCTCTGCTAGATTTATATCAGCTGACAGCTCGAGGGGAGTGTATTTTCTGCTACAGCTAAGGGGGCGTGTCTCAGCTCTCCCTATCACAGCTCAGGAGGCAGTTGAAGGATTAAACTGAGCATGTGCGGCCACCTCAGTGAGCTGGTCAAATAAATAAGAAAAACAACGGACAGCAGGTGGCACTATACAGATACATTTTAATGAATAGCTCAGTGACTATACAAAATTTTTAATTACATGCAATTACAAAAGTATTCAGATCCAGGTGGTGGTTTGAAAACTGTAGAATATTTTTTATGGGACAACCCCTTTAAGTACAGTATTAGTACCATACCATGAATAGTGTTGCTACAGCTTCCCCTGCTCTGCACCCACAAACATGCGCTGGAATGCACTTCAAGGTAGGGCTGGGCGATTAATCGAATTAATTTGATTAATTCGCCCATTGCAAGCCTCACGATTTTATTTTTTAGGAAAATCGTGAATTCGATTTTCCTAAAATGGCGCCCAACATATAAAATAAAAAAAATCTCTCACCTGTCCTGCGCCGTGGCTCTGCTCCGGTGTCTGGCGCACCTCTTTTTTTCCGGGGCTGCGCTGCACTGTCCTGAATGCATACATCGTCAGGACGTAGTGCACGCACTCTGACCTGACACTGCACGCAGTCAGGTGACAGTGCAGCGCTGGGAGAAGAAGAGGGGCGCCGGACGTGGAGCAGAGCCGCGGCGCGGGACAGGTGAGAGATTTTTTTTTTATTATTATGATGGTGGCTGCTCTGAGGTCTGGAGGGGGCACTTTGGGCTGCTCTGAGGTCTGGAGGGGGCACTTTGGGCTGCTCTGAGGTCTGGAGGGGCACTTTGGGCTGCTCTGAGGTCTGGAGGGGGCACTTTGGGCTGCTCTAAGGTCTGGAGGGGGCACTTTGGGCTGCTCCGAGGTCTGAAGGGGGCATTTTGGGCTGCTCTGAGGTCTGAAGGGGGCACTTTGGGCTTCTCTGAGGTCTGGAGGGGGCACTTTGGGCTAATCTGAGGTCTGATGGGGGCACAGTGGGCTGATGTGGGGTCTAATGGGGCACAATGGGCTGATGTGGGGTCTGATGGGGCACAATGGGCTGATCTGAGGTCTGATGGGGGCACACGGGGCTGATGTGGGGTCTGATGGGGCACAATGGGCTGATGTGGGGTCTGATGGGGCACAATGGGCTGATGTGGGGTCTGATGGGGCACAATGGGCTGATGTGGGGTCTGATGGGGCATAATGGGCTGATCTGAGGTCTGATAGGGGCACAGTGGGCTGATCTGAGGTCAGATGGGGGCACAGTGGGCTGATCTGAGGTCTGATGGGGGCACAGTGGGCTGATCTGAGGTCTGATGAGGGCACAGTGGGCTGATCTGAGGTCTGATGGGGGTATAGTAGGCTTTTTTAATTTTTTTTTTTATATTTTTACTAACATAAGAAAATCGAGATTTAAATCGTGAATCGTCCAAAATTTAAAAAAAAATCGAGATTTTTTTTTTTTTTGGCCATATCGCCCAGCTCTACTTCAAGGACTCATGAGCACGCAACCATAATGGAGAGGACTCCAGCATGAATCCTCTCAATGCATTCCAGGGCCAGTTTGTGGGCACACACTAGAAGGGCAGGGGTGAGAATGGACAAAAAAAACAAAAATAGTGATCCGGGGTCAGCGGGAGCTGTAGTATTGTACGTTATAGGCTTTCGAGAGGTGACAGATTCTCTTTAACTATGACTAATGTAAAGAGATTAGGAACCCATTTAACAATATGATTTCCAGATTGTCCTGCTTAGAGGGCCCAGAGCAGTACCTATAAAGTTCCTATAAATAATAGGTGATTATCCCACCCAACATGTCCTAGAAAAATAATGAAATAATAAAGCGGCAGGAAGGCTTGTGTTATAAAGTGCCTGCCAGCAGCCCTCGGAGAGGAAGCAATGAAGCTGTCTGCACATAAAAAGACGAGAGCAGACAATTTATCTTCCCTGACTAGCCAATTAATCTCAGCCCTGTTGCTTCAGAGAGCCACTCTGCCATAACAATGATCACGCCATAATATTTTTAGATTTTATTCTCTTGCTACAATACCCCAAATACTAACTGTGCCAACACACCTCACTTATGCAAGTGCCCACCATTTCCAGCACTGTAGTAACCAAGTGGATTTGGACCTACTTTGAATATTAATTCTTTTGTATTTACTCTGCTAAATAAACATTCTTAGATAAGAAATGAGTCCTAATCCGCTAGGGTCCTCTGTCCCGTACTCAGGACCAGCTGTACTCCTTAAAGGGGTTGTCTCTTGAAGACAAGTCCTGTTCATGGACAGAACAGAGGAGAACCCTCTATTCGGGTAAACTCCAGATGTCCTCGCAATAATCTTTATATGTCCGCTATCTACCAGTAATATCCTACGTAGATGACACAAATGCTTATGCAAGTTGTCAGATGCTCATAAAATATGTAAGTCAATGTACACATATTTAGGAGAATGACACTTGGAAGATTTAGAGAATTAATTTTCGGGGAAAATAGTATTGATTGAATCAAGTACTAGGGCTACATCTCATCTCGCCTCAGGCGGCAGCCAGCCTGCCTCGGGGTTGATGACGTTTGTAGCATGGCATAGAAGCCTCACAGGCATCAGGCCACTAGACGCAGGAGGTTGCAGTGATGTCACCGTAATTGCCTGTGCCGGAACACAGCACCTCAGGCCACAGGACAGAAAAGGCTTATGGCTTACATCGCAAAATCGCAGACAGCGGTGGAGAAAAGGAGTCAAGTGAGTATTTTTATTTATTTTTTTATATACAAGGGGCACTACAGGTGGCAATATAACAGGGGGCATTATGGGGGCACTACAGCACTACAACACTACAGGGGGCATTATAATACAGGTTGGAGTACTACAGGGGGCAATATATTACAAGGGGCACAACAGAGGGCATTAGAATACAGCCCAGAGCTCTACAGGGGGTATTTTAATACAGAGGGCACTACAGGGGGCATTTTAATACTATCCGGAGCACTACAAAGGGCATTATAATACAGGCTGGAGAACTACAGGGAGCATTATATTAAAAAGGGCAATACAAAGGGGACATTTTAACTAGACGGGCACTGATGGGGCCTTTCTAAATACTATGGCTACTAAAGGAGGCATCATATATACCAGGGCACTAAAAAGGGCTTTATACTCAGGCTACTACAGGGGGCATTGTAATTACTTGGAGCTACTACAGAAGGCGTCATAAATACTATAGGGGACATATATGGGGATACTATAGTTATTACTACTGTGGGCTCTACAGAGGGGCTTATGAAGGGGCCTTGTTACAAATGTGGTCACTATAGGGGTACCTTACTTGTACTCTAGGAGTACTGAAGGTGGCACTATTACTATTGAGGGCAGTCTGGGAGCACTATTACCATGAAGGGGGAACTATCTGTATAGCACTATTATTTTTGCAGTATAGTGTTTGGGGGTATTGAGGAGTACAGAGGGCACAGAATTTGGGGAGCAGCAGGATAACAAAATTGGGTCAACAGGAAGAGGAGAATGATAGAAAAGAAAGGAACCTAAGATGCCTGTGTGACAAACTCTGGAGAGACCAGACACGGCTAAAAGAAGGTGGTCTGGTCCGAATAGAGAAGATCTACATCAGAGGAGACATCACTGGATGGAAGATATGTAAGAGGTATGCGGTGCGGTATTACCCTGTATACTTTGTAGTGCTGTATGTAACGTTTCCCAAGTACGTCTTTAACAGTAGGGCTGGAGGGGGGGTGGGGGTATTTTAAGAATTTGGTACAGAGTAATTTTGGCAAGGACATTAGTGCAGAATGTAAATTTTCCTATATAAACATCATACAATTATAAGAATAGATGCTCCAGAATTGTCATTTCATGTGTAATACAATTATAATTTAGTAATATGTAATTCGCTAAATAGACATATCAAAAGAGGTGACAGGTCCTCTTTAAGCAAAAAGGAATTGGGAAGGTTTCGCCGTGACTGAGGAAGAGGCATCATGCAACAGGCTTTCTTTTTTTATAAAGAGATAAGCTTGTTCCTGGTTCTTCTTAAAAAGATGAATGGCGGGGACGTGTCTTTTCCTCTGTAGCTCTCAGTCTATCACAGCTCAGGGCCATGTCCTTTCTCAGGGGTGTTTCTTTTCGGCTGCAGCTCTCTCCCTGTGATGTCAGAGCTTCTAAATGAAGATAGGGCTGGATGGAACTGATCATGTGCGTCCACCACAGCTAGGTGGAAAGGAAATAAGGAAAAGAACAAACAGCAGGTGGCGCTATACAGATAAGTTTTATTGGATAACACAGTGGCCATACTAATTACAAAATTATTCAGATCCAGGTGCTGGTTTGAAAAACGTAGAATATTTATTACAGGACAACCTCTTTAAGAAAGACTCTAAAAATGGAAAATGCCTAATCATACATGGTAAGACTTTGTGACTCATTTACAGAACGGATGCAAGATACGGGCACTTCTAAAGCTAATCTTTCCTAATAACAGAGTGAATCATCTGATGCTGTACAGATCTACCAGAGATGAGCATGTCATGGCGGCACGGCTGGGTTTGTCATACCACACAGTTTGCTGTGATGTTATCTGTGATACGAGATAAATGAGTTATCTCAGGCCCCTTTACACCAGCAGATAACTCATTCCATCCAGCATGTAAAGGGTTGTCATCTGAACGTTAACGACTCGAGTAAAGACTTGTTAGTCGCTCGATTACACGTGTAAAGGGGCCCTTAGACAGCTGTTATCCTAGTGAATGATCACTGTGCACGGGGATCTACGGTATATCAACAGGATAGGGCCCAATCTCTTTGTTTTAGTCAAATCTACAGCGCTCTTCAAACATCCAATGAATGAAAGGATCAGCAGTTTAAAGGAAAAGTATCACAGAAATATGTTTTCAGTTTTATTTTCTGATTGTAGAATTTTTATTCTATGCCTTGTAGATGATTATGGGGGCAGTCATCTTGCCTGAAAGGCTGTTAACAGCATTTAGAGATTTGCTTTACAGCAGCCACCTGGACCATAGACACAATAGACAGAAAGGTGGATCTGTCTATCTATCTATGCAATTATTTGTCTGTCTTATCTTTCATTGTAATCCTACCTATAGTGATAATGAAATGACTGCTGAAATGTAATCTCTACAGAACAGGTGTCAGCCTATTATAAGGATTAGTGGCCAGGCAAGATTTTTTAAACTGCAGGATAAAAAAATAGATGGTCACATAGAAAATTAAATAGTGTATATGTAACTTAAACCTTTATATAAGCAATAGGTCATTTTCTGATGACATACTCCTTTTTAAAAATAATGGCTAAAGCCCCCTTTACATCGAGCAGGCTAGTTCATTTTGGGTGCTCCGAGCTTCACTCAACGCTTAAAGGGATCCTATGCTTTTTCCTATAGTGTGCAAGCACGACCACTGCTTATGAATTGCAGGGTGGTCATAACCATGGAAACAAGTAGTGTATAATCTCATGGAAAAATGAATCCAGCCGGCAAAGGAGGCAATATGGACAATCATAATACAATAGTAAGTGCATTGTATTAACTTTCTGTACATGATTATTGCCATTTGCTGAAGTGAGACAACCCCTTTAAATGCAGCCTATGTCTATGGCAAAGCAGCAGCGAGCAGGAAGAAAGCCGGGAGACTGCACGTGCACGATGTGAGCTCCTTCCCCTTATACAGCTGATCGGCGGGGGTGCTGGGTGTCGGACCCCCACTTTGGGAGGAAAAAAGTGTGTCTAATAAAGCAAAAAATATGGTATATGATCCCGGCAGGAAGAGCACTAGCCACTGCCATGACATACTATTATTTTACAAAGCGTTAACTACTAGCACTCTGTGAAATAATGGCACACCACAGAGTAGGAAGGGGTTAAACAGAGACGTTAAACCTTATACCAACTATTGGTTGTCTTACTGTTTGCGAAAATGTTGGCGCATGTTGTCTTAAGTAAAGCCACGCACTATTTCTGCCAAGCCATACCCCCTGGTGAAGCTGCAATATGCAAGCTATGCACAGTGGATTATTCTTTTTGGTCCATTTGCTTCATAACTAGGTCCAAAACCTTTGCACACGTTACAACAAGGTTTAGGCGCAATCACATTAGTAAATTTTTCTCACTCCCATCATTAGAAATGGCTATAAGGACAAGAATAGGATATATTCTATCATTTGCGGAATGGATATATGGATGTGGACACCAGATGGATGACATCTGTGTGCGTCCATTTTTCTTTTCTTGCGGATCTATAGAAATGAATGGATCCGTGTGTAATCTGCAAAAAAATGCAGAACAGACACGGATGCAAAATACGATCATGTGAAGAGGTCTATATGTAATAACTACACGGGTTTGCTGACATCAGGAAACCAAGAAGACGACCCCTGTGGGAATTGTGATGGTGGTCTTCAGGGTTATTGCCCAGCGTTCCCATAAAGAGACACAGCTAAGAAAGAGACAGAAAATGATGACTCAAGGAAATATTAACAGGTGTTTTTTTTTTCTTTCGGAGAAATCCTATAAGTTTTGTAACTTTTCCATTTTGCTCTTTTGTCTTCATAAACTTATGTTAATTTACATAATGAATTTTTAGATTGAGGCCGTCTGCTCTTCTTGCTGACATTCTGCAGGAGTGACTGCAGAGATGATTCACCATACCTCCCACATCTGATCACAGTCTATTGGGCTGCACTTCTACGTCTCATCAACTTCCCCAAATTTGCTTACTGTAAGTAGATTACACTATGAGAAAACCTGTCATGAAGAAGTTCTCATTTAGGCTGTGTCTCCATGTCGACCTTAAAGGGGTTGGCCATTTTCTGGTTACTGTTGATCATTGTGTTTGTATGATGACTAATAATATCGGTTGCGTTGATATTCTGCACCATTTTCTATATTTCGTAAGGTATGCCCCCTTGTTTTCCAAGTCTTTTGTGCTGTCCACATGGAGGTCTGTCCATAAAATGGCTGCTGATGGGGGGTCATGTGATCAGGCATAAATATCTCCATTCAAATACACCAAACCTGCCATCTGCACTTACACGGTTGAGTTTAGTGCAGGTGTGAATGAGTGATGTATCTGGTCACATGACCCTCTATCAGCGGTCAACTTATGGACAGAACCTCTATGTGGACAGCACAGAAGATCTGCCCAACAAAGGGACATGGCTTATGAAATATAGAAAATGGTGCAGAATATCAACAAAGGCTGTATTAGTACGTATCATACAGTCATCTTACATACACATTTGTCACAAGTAACCAGAAAGTGGACAGCGCTTTAAAAGGGTTGTCTAATCCCTATAATAACCCCCAGAATGCCCGGGACCTCTTCTAGAGAATACTTACCTGCTCCCTGGTACCCGCGTCCCTCCGAATCTCTGCCTGGCCACCGCTGCATTTCTCCGTCGCTTGGATCAAAGAATCCGGCGACTGGGAAGGGGGGTTTGGAGGGACCAGTCAATAGTAGGCCGCGATGGTGACCAGCCTAGTGTCATCCGCGAGGCTTGTCACTGTTGCGGCCTGCTATTGGCTGAGACCCCCGTCGCTGGATGTTTTGATGCGTGACGGGGAGATGCAGTGGCGGCCATGCAGGGGTGTGGAAGGGAGCACTGGAGGAGGGGCTGGACATTCTGGGGGTCATTATAGGGATTGGATAACCCCTTTAATGTTTCTCTATGGAGAAAAAAGTCTCCTAAAAGTTCCCTAACTCTACATTATCACTTCAGTAACATAATCAGAACAAACTGATCACAAACACAACAGAATTCTTCATGTCCCCCTAGCAGTGACTGGGGTGGAGTGCTTCACATGGTACTGTACATGAGCCTATAGCAGTGCAGTCACACTTACATGACAGCCCAGCACACATTTTACTATCCGTTTATTAAGAAATATATGTAATCTAGTGGATTATAGAATAAAGCACAAAACATTCAGTCTAGGTATAAATTACAGTAAGATTCCATTAACACAGGAGCCATTCTTTTCGGATCACCTGTCCACAGATAAATCTAACAAGCTTCCTATTCCAATCCTAAAACTGCTTACTCCATCACTTACGGCCCACAACAGCAAAATAACAAGTGAAATACACTGCAATAATACAACGTCAGCCGATCAGAAGGCGGCAGACAACACAGCCACAACACAAGGCATATTACTCTGGCACAAACTCCGCAGGGGATTTTAACGCAAATCCGCAGCAAAAAACATATGTATAACATGCCGCTTTTTATGTGAATTTTACCTCTCTAGATCGAAAGGAGTGAAATCCGCAAATGAAATTGACATGCTGCTGATTTAAGCATCTCTACTGCTGGTCGATTTACGCTATGTGTTTTGCATGCAAGATTCATTGTTGGTTTTGGTGCAAAATTTACCATCAGATTTCACTCACTACATTGCCATGAATGCAATCCTTGGTGAAAATTGGCGACATTTCCACAACGAATTAGGGGTAGGGAATGCTGTGGAACTGAAAAGCCGGAAATGCCTCTCTGCAAGTAAATGGGGTTTGTTAAAACCTCATTTACTAATATTGTACTGTACTTTATCGCAGATTTCAATGTCGATTCCACGACCACAATTCTCATGTGTGAATCCACCCTAAAGGCTTCAGACACTGACATTTTTGCTATTGTTCATTTTCTAAATACAAAGGTAAGCAACTTTCTAAATTTTTAGAGCAACAAAGGGCTTGTCCTGCTCATCAAAAGACTCTCCCTCCTCCATGACCGACGGGGCCAGACATCTCACCTGGGCCTGTCCATCTTGCGCCTGCACAGCTGCTCCGAGAGGCAGTACAAGCACAGAGGATATCCTGCTGCTGTCTGAGTGACACACATACCGACTGTACATGTACTGCTCATGTCTGTGTACACGCGGAAGTATAGTGGCAACAGCAGAGCCTAGGCACTTGTGCTGCTATTTGGAGCAGTGGCACGGCAGCAGAATGACAGAGCCAGGCAAGATGTCATGCCCTGTCACTAATGGGGAAGGAGGGAGTCTTGAACAGTGCAGCCAGCCCTTCGCTGCTCAAGGAGGCTGATTTTTTAATGTATTCAATTCATACAAGTTGATTTGCTCATCTCTATCCACCACTTTATTGTTGCACAGACTGTGCAACTCCTTTCATCTGTTGGCTGTGTTGCTACATCTGACAGACTGGAGAGCACACTGCACCTATGTTGGCTCTCTCTCTACTCCCCCCTTAATAGAAGATAGTTTGGCTGGAAGTTATCTCTCCTGACTCCCTCCTGGCCTCCCCATACATGTTTGGGTCAGTCGAACATATCTGTGTATTCTATAGAGAGAGTGGGGAAAGCTGCTGTCAGACACTTCTGGCAGCAGCTTATTTCCATGGAGAACAAAATGACTGGGTGAAAACATTAATTGCGCCCTATCCTTGTCTCCCCTGACATCATCTGGCCAACAAAAGTCTGAAGTACATGGCCAGCTTTACCAACACCAGCAGGGGAAGGGGGGAGGTTGCACAGAGCAGATCATAGTGTGGAGAGAAAGAAAAGCATCCAATAACAAAATAAAACCAATCTCTGTAATTACACGCCTTTAAAGAGGACCTGTCACCACTCCTGACATGCCTGTTTTAATAGCTCCATGCATTCCCCATGTAATAACAAGTCTGGAACATCTATTCTTATGGCTCTATGTTGTGCCATTCCTTTATTGTTTCTACTAGAAGTTATGAATGAATTGCTATTAGCCCTCAGTAAGGATATAGAGGGGAGGTAATCAGTTGGGGGGTGTGGAACCTGCACAGACTGACTCTATCCAATCAGTGCTGCCATTTTCAGACTATGCAGGTACACACCCCCAACTGGTTACCACCCCTCTGTACCCTTACTGAAGGCTAATAGCAATTCATTAATAACTTCTAGTAGAAACAATAAAGGAATGGCACAACATAGATACATAAGGATAGATGCTTCAGAATTGTTATTACATGGAGAATGCATGGAGCTATTAAAACAGGCATGTCAGGAGAGGTGAAAGGTCCTCTTTAAATTTTAACAGATTTAACTGCATAGTTTCCAAATTGTAGACCCTGCCTCACTATGTTTGGAACCCAAATTTATATCCAGGTCAAGTGACCGTTATAACTTCCTTCTAGTGAAAGAAAGAACAGCACAAAAGCATGGGGGACATTAGTTTTCATCCAGGAATACCCCAAAATGGAACAGCAAATTTAATGCAAATGTAAAGACACAGGGGCACATTTGAGTTTTAATAAAGCCCAATAGGCGCACGCCTCTCCGTAACTTCGGCGTATCCAGTGCCACTTCTAAATGTAAGACAGCTTCCTAGCTGTCTTACATTTAGACCATTTTCTAGCCTAAAAGGCGTCCCCTTCATCGCCACGCCCACAATTTTAGACCTGGCGTGAGTGGGGAGTAGGCGCAAATATCGGAACAATTAACCGTTGTGCCTCCATCTGTGCCTGAAATACACATAATATAGGCATATTTCAGTATAATAAATGACCCCCAATATGCCCCTTTCTTGTACTAGTTCTTAGGACAGTTCTGTGAAAGATGGGACTGATGGGATGTATTAGAGGTCTGGAACTGTTGTCGGAGCAGTGACTGTGGCTGGCAGTGTTATGGAGGCACTGTAGCCTGCAATGTTAATGGAACACTTGAACTGGCACTGCAGTTAACACTGCGACATCTGAAAAAGAAGTGGCATGTCCCTGTTCAGGTTTTAAAAGGGTTTTAGCGTTTTTAATTAGGGGCTTCTTTGGAACCAAATTATCTTTAGACTTCATTGTCTAGTTTTATCACCTATAGTAAAGGCTGCCCACAGCATCAACCTCTGGCTGGTAGTTTACACGTAAGGACACATAGCTTATCTTCTCAACTTCTGTCAAGTACAGAAACTACACAAAAAAGCCTCAAGGGCTGTTTTTGAAGCCTTTGCAATTCTGGATTCTTCGCGGACTGATCATACATACGACATAAATTAAGGACAATGATATTATGTACCGATCAACTGTACCGACCTGGATAGTACTGTAATTATTTTCCCGTTTATAAGGATCAGGTCTAGCAAGACTGCTTCTACCTCTTTCCTCAATTCCGTTCAATTATGGATTAAGACTGGGTAGATTAAAAATGCACACCACATGCAGGGTCTTCCCACCACAGTAAGTGGTATCATTGCTCATAGGTGACAATCCAATTGCTGGGGATGCCACTGTTCTCAAGAACAAGAAACCGAAAATGCTACCAAGTGACGGTTTGGTTTTTTTATTTTAACCCTCAAGGTATGTTACCTACTGTCGAGGATTTACATGATGTAGATAGAGAATGGATAATAACTAATGGAGTACATACCGTACTTTCTTATAACCAATGAGATCGCCTCTTATTACCCAACCTGATTGGTAAACATAAAAGCTGGTTTCTGATTGGTTAAGTCCAGCATTTATATAAAAGTGCTACAACAAGAACATGTGAAGGTACGAGAAGATGCATGTATATAGCTATGTAATTACCCAGCTTCATTAACAGACATCAGAAGGTATATGTACTCAGCAGATACACATTGGGATTTGTTAGCACGCTGATTCTGTGGACGTGACGTGCTTACAAGCACCTCAGTGAGCTTAATAATGCATCTGATTCCGGCTGCAAATCCTATGTTATGTACACATAGGAACAAACGTCAGGGATGGGATTCAGCCTTGCAGATGCTACCACATTTAACTCAGTATTACTACCTTGCACAGATCAGGCCTGTATCTGGTAAAGTCAATGGTTGGTTTATACAATAAAATCTGTCACTGGCATTCACTGATCTGGAAATCCTGCTAATCCAGCATGGGTAGTCCACAACTTGATTCCCACTTCCTTCATTAAAGGACATCTGTACCTATGACGCTGGCTGACCTGTTCCATGTGCACTTGTCAGCTGAAGACATCTGTGTTGGTCCCATGTTCATATGTGCCCGCATTGCTGAGAAAAATGGGGTTTTAATATATGCAAATTAGCCTCTAAGAGCAACGGGTGACAGGGCCAAGTGGAGAGGGTGCAGCACTTGCAGAGAGAGCTGAGCCTCTAGGTGTAACAGTAAAGCCCTCATTGCTCATAGAGGCTCATTTGCATATATTACAATATAATTGTTCTCAGGATGAGCTATATCAAGCGTTCAAATGAATCCTTAAAGAGATTGTCCAAGTTATATTTATTGATGAGCTATCCTCAGGATAGGTCATCAATATCAGATGGGCAGGGGTCCGACACCCGGCACCCCCACCAATCAGCTGTTTGAAGAGGAGGCGTGTGCCGTGCCAGCGCTGCCTCCTCTTCATTGTTTACCTGCTCACCATAACATCCGCAGCGGTGAGCAGGTGTAATTACACCTAACCGTCCCATTCATTTCAATAGGACGGATCACTCCTATACAAGTGTATGGGAACGAGCCGTCTAATTGGAATGAATGGGACGGTTAGGTGTAATTACACCTGCTCACCGCTGCGGATGTTATGGAAAGCAGGTAAACAATGAAGAGGAGGCAGCGCTGGCACGGCGCGAGCCTCCACTTCAAACAGCTGATCGGGGGGGGGGGTCAGGTGTCGGACCCCGGCCGATCTGATATTGATGACCTATCCTGAGTCATCAATAAATATAACTTGGACAACCCCTTTAAGAAGCAGGGGGAACAGCTATATTCAGCATCAAAGATACTGCTGTAAGGTGAGGGACTATAGCTAAGACACCCATCACCCACTAGTACTAGGCCAGTACAATTCTAATGCTAAACTGTAACCAACCAACCTGCCTCCATCATCCTTACTGGTGCCATAAGACTGCACCAGAAATCAGCTGCTATTGAATGTATTTGAAATTCTATGTTGCACTTCGTAAAAGAGCTTTTATACGTTTAACTCTTGCCTGGCTCTTCAGTACTACATTTCCACTGAACCAATCCCCAGAGCGCAACGGCCTGAAAGAGTACAACGCGACACAACTCTTCATCAGGGCCACTACCACTCCCATCCTCTGCACTGGCTCCTCCAGGGCTCATTTTTATGCAGCAGTGTCAGAAATGTAATAATGTGACTCGACTGTATAAACGGCCCATACAAAAATTATGCTGAAAAGCTATTCCATGTAAAATCCCTTCAAAAGACAAGTCGGCACTTCCTCCATCTGAAGAAGAAAGAGTTCAGTCTCCAGAGGTGACAAAGCTTCTTTACTGTAAGAACTCTCAATTTGTACAATAGTCTATCTCATGAGATAGTAAAGGCAGGAACAGTGGACAGTTTCAAAAAAGACAAATTCTTACTATAACTAAATAATATTAATGCTTATAAAAATGTGTATAAGTCTGGGTCTCCCCTTTCCTATAATTTACGTCCCCACCTATCCCTTGGTTGAACTTGATAGACTTATGTCTTTTTTCAACCATATTAACTCTTTTGACAAAGGGCCTGGGTGCCCGAAACGCGTCAAGAAGGTGATGTTTTTTATTGCCTGAGTGTTTTTTTTAAATAAAGTGACCAGTTTCGAATACAGCAGTGCTGGTTCTTTTCACATATTAATTATGTACTACATTATGTAGCTATGTAACTATATGTAATGTTGTATGCTTCACTGACCAAGAAGGAGAAGAGTGGGACAGGAACGTCTTTGCCTGTGATGGCTAACCTCCGGCACTCCAGCTGTGGTAAAACTACAACTCCCAAGATGCACACTTGCTTGGCTGTTCTTGGAACTCCATAGAAATGAGCAGAGCATGCTGGGAGTCAGTTTCACCACAGTTGAAGTGCCAGAGGTTAGCCATTACTGGTCTATGCTAATGCATTAAGTACACTATCTAGTTTTTTTTCATCTGTCTGAATATCTAACTTCTCTACGTACATCTGAACCTCCATTACAAAATTTCCAATAATCTAAGCATGCAGCTCAAGGCCCCTGCTTAGTGACAGAGGGTGACCCAGCCAAACCGTCCTCCTTTTGAGAACTAACCATACTCAAGAATGGCAGGAGGATGGTTTGTAGTTCTAGCAACAAGTTCAACACTGGTCCCCTCTATTCTAGGATAGATATTTTGCTCACATCAGTTTTGCATGTACCCATACCACCATCAGAAACATCCATAACCTATAACTAACTCAACATGTTAAATACCAATGGTCCTGAGAGAAATGCAGTCATCTACTGTATGGTAATATACTGGTTAAGTCTTAGCATTCTTCATGTGAGCATTAAAGGGAACCTGTCATCAACTTTATGGTGACCTCACTGATGGCATTATGAAATAGTGACAGAAATGCTGATTTCAGCGGTGTGTCACTCATGAGCTAAAAGTAAGTGGTTGCCGAGATCCAGCATCATAATCATTGCAGCACAGGCCTGGTAAAGAGTCAAATCTACCTGAGAAGAGTCATAGTTATTCATAATCTTCTGCTCTCCCGCCCATCTGCTGATGATAGGCAGTTCTCTCCTAGAGAGACAGGGAGAAAACTAGGTAGAAGACTGTCAGCAGGTGGGAGAGCAGGAATTTAGGAATAACCATGACTCTTCTCAGGTGGCTGGGACTCTTTTTCCAGGCCTAGTCTGCAATGATTGTGATGTTGGTTCTCGGCAACCACTTACTTTTAGCTTATAAATGACAGACCGCTGAAATCAACTCACCTGTCTGTGCTTGATTCTGTCGTTAGTATGGGCAGCATAAAAGTCCTTTAAAGTCCTCCTGCATGGACTTGATGACACTTCCATTACTCCATTTAGGAGGACCTCTCCCTTCTGTCAATCATACACAACATCTCTAACAAACATGTCATCAGTATAACAGGCTTCCTATTAAAACAACATTCCAGGTCAATGGTTCCTGTTAAGTAATGGATTTGTGATTTATGCAGAGAAGGTTACAGCTGATACTGCGTGGCCTCCACATTGTTTGCTAATCTGAGAGGACAAAACATTGTGACGGACCAGCAATATGCACCTCTATTAATAGTTGTCAGCCAGCAGGAGCGGAGCAGCTTGTGACTCCCGTAACGTTCTTGTATTTGAAGCTTTTTTAAGCTCCTGTAGCAAAATAGGATTAGAAGTTTAGTCAGAAGAAAATCTGCTATGTGTGCTTAGTATGGATTCACGTATTACGGTCCTGGAACATGAAATTCCTGAAAGTCTAGCATGTCAGCCTTTATTGTATCTTGAGATGCCAAGCAGACTTTAAAGAAAGCCTGTAGAAATGGAGACAGTGGGGGTCCTTATGCGCTGCTGGAGGATGCACCTAATTTATGACACATCACACATTAGGCACATTCTCTGCCAGCCCGTGCGGCTAGATTGAAATATGTTTCCTGGCATAAAAGTTTGTGAATTTGCTAGGGCTAATGGGCCATACCCTTATGCCCCCACCCCCAGTGGCATAAAAAACCTGTGTGCATCTACATTTAGGCACATAACACTGCCAAAAACTAAAAAATAATAATTGACCCCCAAATTCCCAATGTCTTTCTTGCTGGCAACATATTTCACAGAACTGCACAGAGATGTTCATCACTCAAATCAGCCCCTGTCTGCACCGAGGCTCTGAGTCTAATGCTGGATTTACGTGCTCTGACCAGCAATCAATTATCAGGAAGGACGCTTCCCTCTCAACAACTGTCTGCTCATTTAGTGGAGACTGACTCCCATTTCAAAGAAGCTTAGTATATGGAGAGGTGAAGAATTTTATAGTTTTTGCTCAGTTCCATATTCTGGTTTAGACATGGTGTCTGCTTTTAGTCCATCGCTACTGTAAAAGTGACAGGTTTTGCTGCTGCAGTCTTCTAGGGAACCCATAAACCCTTGTTTTACAACCCACAAAGGTTCTAGTCAGCCCTAGCTGCGAAGCACTGTCCTAATGAAAAATGAGAGAAGCTTTGACTTTTATTCTGTTATTTTTATTTTTTATGAATGTTGTTCTTGTTTCTGAAACACAGCACTTTCAAATGGGCCGAGGATCATATCCGATAACTGCCCTCCTGTGCCTCTGATCACCAGGGCAATGAGAAAAGGCTTGTTCATTAGGTGACATAAAATCATTGTTTGCCCTGTGTTACTGCCAGGAAACCATGAATCTGTACGGTGACCAGTCATTTGTCCCCATACAGAGGAGGTGATCGCTGCAAGTAAAGGCTCAACAATCAGGCAAATATTGGGAATGTTCTGTTTGATTCTGATAATTACCTGTGGAGCTGCCAATGCAAAAGAGCCTTAAAGGGGTTTTCCGGGAGTTAACTACTGATGATCTATCCTCAAGATAGCTCATCAGTATCTGATCGGTGGAGGTCCGACACCCCGGACTCCCGACGATCAGCTCTTTGAGAAGGTACCGGTGCTCCCGTAAGCGCCAAGGCCTTCTCTCAGCTCACCAAGCACAGCACCGTACATTATACACCGGCTATGCTTGGTATCGCGCTCAGCCTCATTCACATGAATGGGGCTGAGCCGCTCCTAGGCCACGTGACCGATGAACGTGACGTCACAGGCCTAGGAAAAGCTGAGAGAAGGCCACTGCACTCACTGGAGCTCTGGTGCCTTCTCAAAGAGCTGATCAGCAGGGGTCCTGGGTGTCAGACTCCCACCAATCAGATACTTATGACCTATCCTGAGGATAGGTCATCAGTAGTTAACTCCCGGAAAACCCCTTTAAAGGGACACTTCCATCAGAAAGGGTTGTTTTTCTTGCTCAATATTCATAGAAAACTTTTTTTTTTATAGTTTTTTTTTTTTCTTCAGCCAAACACCATTTTTGGCTATTCTTCTTTTACTTTACTGTTGCTGTGAGGGAATTTGAAGGGTTATCTGATGGATAATCCTCATGATAATAGTAAGCTTAGAATATGGATAAAAAGAGCAAAGCAGTAATCAGTGTACTCTGTGGTGTTGTACATGAGTCACTTCAGGGGGACTCTCTCTCATCGTATTGATGGTCTGACTGAATAAGTAAAACAAGCCTGATTGCTGGGCTAAAAGTCCATACATGGAGAGACTTCATATATTATATTTGGAAAACCATTCATCTGTTTTTTATTTAAAATAAAAATGACATAGAATAGAATCACATACAGGCTGCTAATACATGATACACGTATGGTTCCACCTACAGCATATGGACAAGAGATGATGGGGGTTATAGGCAGCTCATTATAAACGTCAAGTGTGGTTGTCTCAGCTCTTACACTATTCAGTAATCCAATCATGACTATGACATTCACCTTGCTCACATATAGATGCATCAATCATATATACACATCGGTCAGCCTCAAAGGCTATGGAAATGAACTAACCATACTGTAGGGCATCAGGATGAAGATACACTTCTACAGTCATGGCCAAAAGTTTTGAGAATGATACAAATATTAATTTTTACAAAGTCTACTGCTTCAGTTTTTATAATGGCAATTTGCATATACTCCAGAATGTTATAAAGAGTGATCAGCTTAACAGCAATTACTTGCAAAGTCAATATTTGCCTAGAAAATGAACTTTATCCCCCAAAACACATTTCAACATCATTGCAGCCCTGCCTTAAAAGGACCAGCTAACATCGTTTCAGTGATTGCTCCATTAACACAGGTGTGGGTGTTGATGAGGACAGGGCTGGAGATCAATCTGTCATGATTAAGTAAGAATGACACCACTGGACACTTTAAAAGGAGGCTGGTGCTTGGCATCATTGTTTCTCTTCTGTTAACCATGGTTATCTCTAAAGAAACACATGCAGTCATCATTGCACTGCACAAAAATGGCCTAACAGGGAAGAGTATCGCAGCTAGAAAGATTGCACCTCAGTCAACAATCTATCGCATCATCAAGAACTTCAAGGAGAGAGGTTCCATTGTTGCCAAAAAGGCTCCAGGGCGCCCAAGAAAGACCAGCAAGCACCAGGACCGTCTCTTAAAAGTGTTTCAGCTGCGGGATCGGGCTACCAGCAGTGCAGAGCTTGCTCAGGAATGGCAGCAGGCAGGTGTGAGTGCATCTGCACGCACTGTGAGGCGGAGACTCTTGGAGCAAGGCCTGGTCTCAAGGAGGGCAGCAAAAAGCCACTTCTCTCCAGAAAAAAACATCAGGGACAGACTGATATTCTGCAAAAGGTACAGGGAGTGGACTGCTGAGGACTGGGGTAAAGTCATTTTCTCTGATGAATCCCCTTTTCGATTGTTTGGGACATCTGGAAAACAGCTTATTCGGAGAAGACGAGGTGAGCGCTACCACCAGTCTTGTCTCATGCCAACTGTAAAGCATCCTGAAACCATTCATGTCTGGGGTTGCTTCTCAGCCAAGGGAATCGGCTCTCTCACAGTCTTGCCTAAAAACACAGCCATGAATAAAGAATGGTACCAGAATGTCCTCCGAGAGCAACTTCTCCCAACCGTCCAAGAGCAGTTTGGCGATCAACAATGCCTTTTCCAGCATGATGGAGCACCTTGCCATAAAGCAAAGGTGATAACTAAATGGCTCAGGGAACAAAACATAGAGATTTTGGGTCCATGGCCTGGAAACTCCCCAGATCTTAATCCCATTGAGAACTTGTGGTCAATCATCAAGAGACGGGTGGACAAACAAAAACCTACAAATTCTGACAAAATGCAAGCATTGATTGTGCAAGAATGGACTGCTATCAGTCAGGATTTGGTCCAGAAGTTGATTGAGAGCATGCCAGGGAGAATTGCAGAGGTCCTGAAGAAGGGTCAACACTGCATTAACTCATTCTAACTGTCAATATAAGCTTTTGTTACTCATAATATGATTGCAATTATATTTCTGTATGTGATAAAAACATCTGACAAACACACATAAAAACCAGAGGGCAGCAGATCATGTGAAAATAGAAGATTTGTGTCATTCTCAAAACTTTTGGCCATGACTGTACTATTTCAAAGATAGACACGTTGAAGTACGATCCACAAGAACGCTGAGCTCTCTCCCATCACAATGATGTTTTGAGGAACCATGCATGAGAACTGTGAGAAGTGATATATCCTATATGATTGAAGAGACTACAGGCAGTCACTGAGAATCGATGCACAGCCTTGTGAAAATGCTCTCCAGAGAGTAGGTAGGACTGTGCAGAAAGCATAATTACTTAGGTTGGTTGATTTGCAAGGCAACCTGACGTTTATGAGAGTTGAAAACCACGTGAAGATTAGAATAATATTCTTTACATTTCTCTAGTGCCGGATTCATCAATCTAACACAACTTTACCATGCTAACATGTAATGGAAGGAGAAGCAGGCCGCACATGAAGTGGTGTCTGCACTAAACTGGAAGTTGCCTCACAGGGAACCTGCCGCACTGTAGATACAGTCATATAGAAGGAGGAGGAGAGCAGATTGATATTGGGTTTTGTGGGAAAATATTCAGTATAAATTTGCTGCTCTTTCTGCGCTTAAAGCTATGTACACCTTTGGGGGCAATTTAGAGGTAAATGGAGTATTTTTACTCTTTCGGAATAAAATGTAGAGTAACTTCTGGTGTGCACTCTCAAACCATGAGATCCACAACATTTTCAGCAAGTAATGTTGATAAGGAGTTGTCACAGCTCTGCCTCCATATCAATGAATAGCAACAATTTGACATAGATATTAAAGGGGTTGTCTCACGTCACCAAATGGCATTTATCATGTAGACAAGGCTAATACAATGCACTTACTACTGTATTGTGATTGTCCACATCGCCTCCTTTGCTGGCTGGATTCATTTTTCCATCACATTCTACACTGCTCGTTTCCATGGTTACAGACCACCCTGCAATCCATCAGTGGTGGCCATGCTTGCACACTATGGGAAAAAGCACCGGCCTCTCTCATGGCCGGGACCATATAAGTGCACATAGGTCCCGTCCTGGCCACCTAGTATCCGCACTGCAGAGGTGGTCGTAACAATGAAAAAGAACAGTGCATAGTGTGATGGGAAAATGAATCAAGCCAGTAAAGGAGGTAATATATAACAATAACAATATTATATAATTTTATTTTACTCAATTTTATAGCACTGACCTATTCCACAGCGCTTTACAAACATTAGACCACAAGGTAACTTC
Organism: Rhinella marina; assembly: GCA_900303285.1. Taxonomy (NCBI): domain Eukaryota; kingdom Metazoa; phylum Chordata; class Amphibia; order Anura; family Bufonidae; genus Rhinella; species Rhinella marina. The sequence continues at coordinate 59,974 of ONZH01007883.1, read as the reverse complement.
CCTGTCACATGATCACTGAGGCCACCGATTGGCTGCAGGGATCAGAACAGCAAGGACCAGAGTGATGGCATAGAAGAGGCAGGACATTTAAAATGTAAGTATTCTTCTTTATTCTGTAAGGCATCCAAATTTGCTTGTTTTTTAAAAATCTTGTAAGCTATACTGAGCCACTTCATCTCATATGGCACATTTTGTGTAGAAATCCTTAAAGGGGTTGCCCAGGATTAGAAAAAAACATGTCTGCTTCTATAATTGTCCATGATGGGTGTGGTAGTGCAGCTCAACCCCATTTACTTCAATGAGCTGCAATATGGCCTCTGGACAGATGTGGAACTGCTACAAGAAAGCAGTCATGTTTTTCTAATCCTGGACAACCCTTTAAAGTATTATTTGGGGACTATGGTGTATAAAAAGATGGCTTTACCAGTTTTGACAAAAGAACAGATTGTCAGTGTTCCACCTTCATCAAACATTCAAATTAATTAGCTTTTCCACTGCGTTTAGTTTTTTGCACTGAAAAATGCAGCAAAATGACTTCATAGAAGCCGTTAACCAGCATGTGGGTTTTATAGTGAATATTTTTGGTTGTTTTTTTATTTTATTTTTTATCTCAATATACAATATCACCAAAAATACTTACTACCGGACAGATTTCATTCATGGCTCCCTGCCCACGATACCACATCTGGACATACCCCAACACGTTCTAGGAAATAATTCTAACGTTGAGAACTTTTCCTTGTTAGGTATAAACATTTTTAGCTGATCTTCTGACCACACAGGAGCAAAAAACAGAAGTCTGCTTATTACGTTACTTCCATAGTGCTTTACATAGAACAGAAACCATGTCCGCTCACACAGTGCCAAGCTCTGTTCACACTGCCATCCGTGTTCTTAGAGTCAACTATGCTTTCCAATAAATGGGCACATCATGCTGTTTGTTAGGGCGCCTTCATACACGGCAGAATTTATTGCAGAAAACTTCTGCGACTGAAAATCAGTTCCATTCCTTTGATTAGGGCTTGCAGAAATCCATGCGCTTGACACCAAAACAACCCCATTCACATGAATGGAACAACAAATTCTGCCGCGTATGCAGTCACCCTCAGGGCCCATTCATACAACCATATGGTCGCCGTGCCCACGTTGCAGACAACAAATAGCGGTCTGCAAAACACTAGCACTGGCCGTGTGAACTCCACATTGCGGATGCGGACCCATTGACTTGAATGGGTCTGCGATCCGCAAGATATGGCAAAAGATAGGACATCGGAGGCACAGGTCGGAAATCCACGGAAACACTCGGAAGCCCTTCTGTGGGCTCTCAGGTCCATACTTCCGCACCACAAAAAAAGGCCATGTCCTAGCTTTTGCTATATCTTGCAGACCGATCCCATTCCAGTCAATGGGTCCACATCACACGGGCAGTGCCCTTGTTTTGGCAGACTGCTATTTGTGGTCCACAACACGGGAGTGGCGACCATATAGTCATGTGAATGGGCCCTTACACTGACAGTACACATACAGTTGCATAGACTTGAGCAATAGTTTTCCCTATATGTTGGGAAATATTCCCTTCATACGCAACACAGCCTTAACCCATTCTGATCATTACTGGAGCCCAACTGTAGCTGACAATCCTGGTTGTTTAACCCCTCAGATGCTGCGACTGTGGCAACTAAGAGGATTGGAGCCTATCAGAGTGACTGGTGCGCCATCGATCCTCTTTCCCACAATGTGTTTGCACAAGGCTGATGGCTTACAATGGCCTCCAATGGGTCTTTTAGGCCCCATCAGAGACTGCTTGACAATGAAATACAAAAGTATTTAAAGGGGTATTCCGGTTATGTGGTTAACTGATCAGAGTTTACGGAGTAATGCGGTACACCATATTAAAAAGGGGTTTACCAAAGTGGACTGCTGCTTTAATGCAAACAGTCTGCTGTATGTCCCCATAAAACATCTAGAGCTATGCCTGTAAATGATGCTATAAATGATTTTATTGGGGTCCACTAAGCACAATAAACTTACATTTTATGAGGTATCTTGTTTCTGTAAGATGAAGCTGCTTTGTAAGCAGAGACAATATTTAATGCACTATTGATAATTAACTTAAATAGGAAGTAAACAGATTGGTTTGGTTTTTGTTCGGTTTTCAGGAACCCGTCTACAATGCTGAGGATTATGCTCTAACACCAATGAGGAAGAAAATTAGTCAGCGCGGGGTAAAATATATGCAGGTTCACAAAGTCAGAATTAAAGGACATCTGTCAGTCACCACATATATCATTATAAAACCAGCCTTTTATAATATGCAAATTACCTCCATGGTGTAACGAGGGAGTTGCCGTTGCACCAAGAGGCTCCACTCACTCTCTCGGTAGACTGTGCCCCCAGTAACAAGTAAACACACTAGGCCCAGAAGATCGCCAGCCATGCGCCAGCAACTGGAAGAGGAGGGAGGTGGCTGCTGGCACTAGATCCATCATGTGGACTTAAAGGGGTTGTCTCACTTCAGCAAATGGCAGTTATCATATAGAGAAAGTTAATACAAGGCAGTTACTAATGTATTGTGATTGTCCGTATTGTCTCCTTTCCTGGCTGGATTCATTTTTGCATTACGTTATAGACTGCTCGTTTCCATGGTTATGACCCTGCAATTCATCAGTGGTGGTCTTGCTTGCACGATATAGGAAAAAATACCGGCATCTCTGGTGACCGGGACCATGGGAGCTCAGACAGACTAGAGCTTTTTTTATAGTATGCAAGCACGGCCACCACTGCTGGATTGCAGGGTGGTCATAACCATGGCAACAAGCAATGTATAATGTAATGGAAAAATGAATCCAGCCAGCAAAGGAAGCAATATGGGCAATGGCACTACATTAGTAAGTGCCTTGTATTAACTTTCTGTACATAATAAATGCCATTTGCTGAAAACCCCTTTAAGCTGGCACTGCAGTTAACACTGCTAGGGGAACCAGATATCTGAAAACAATATTGCCTTATTTGCTGGCTTGATTCATTTTTCCATCGTATTATATACTGCTCATATCTGAGGGTTGCGACCACCCTACAATCCAGCAGTGGTGGTCGTGCTTGCACACTATAAGAAAAAGCAGTGGACTGCGTACAGGCACGCATGCATAGAAGCTCCTGACCTGGCCACCTCATATCTGCGGCGGTGGTCATAACACCTGGATAAAAGCAGTGTATAATGTGATGGAAAAATGAATCCAGCCAGCAAAGAAGGCAATATGGACAATCACAATACATTAGTAAGTGTCGTGTATTAACTTTCTCTATATGATAAATGCCATTTGCTGAAGTGAGACAACCCCTTTAAGTGTTTGTCTCCAGCGCTGCGCTGTTATGCTCTGCATTGCCCCTGCCACCAATGATTGTGTCCACTATGCTTTCAATAATCGGCGGCCATAGATATAATAAGTGAAATAATTGCAACAAAAATAAATATATATTTTTCTATATGTAGATGCACATATAAACCAATAAATAATTCTATATATATACATACACATTTACTTATAGTAGACAGATATCGTACATATACAGATGTAGCTGAACTAAACTTGACGTCACAGTGTTATCTCGGTTATCTCGTGACAAAAGCCATTGGAATCCATTGAAAAGTCAGTTAACATTTCCTTGCCATATCACACTTACAGAGAGATAATGATAGTGGTGTAGATATAGCTCTACCTACACATATATACTTATACAGATATAGCATATCTTTCGCTCGAATGTCGATGAGCAGAACATTTGGAATTTGTTACCAAACATAAACTCCGGAAATCTCAAGTGTAATGTGTTGAAGATGTTAGATGGAAGCCACAATTATTTCTTTCAGATATGAATATGAAGCTCCGGTCTTAACAAGTAAATTAAACCATATTCGGCCTGGGGTCAGCAATCTCAGTATCCTCTACTGTCCCTGCATTAGCCAGGACCTTAATAATAATATTAATCTTGGGAGAAGCAAAAAAAAGAAGGAGACACACAATTCCCAGCAGACCTGATAAACCAGACACAAAGGGTCCGCCTTCAGTGCACTTAACTGCTCATTTGCATATGGGTTCAAATACTGAATGAAGCACAGGATCACTAAGTAAAAGGTATCACTACCCTCAGCTGATCTAACCCTACAAGACACTGTGATTGGTTTTAACAGTGACAGACTTCCTTTAAGACTGGATGACAGGCCCTAAATTTGGATTAATGCTGCTAAGTTCTCAGTCTGTACAACAACCAAAGAGAATATTTATCAAGTCTGGAGTGTCTGCTACTTAACCTCGATGCATCTTCTTAAGGTATACACTTAGGGATGACAAGTGGGTGCTGAAGGAACTGTGCACATGAGGGCTTCTTGAGACATTTCCCTAATATAGTATTATCTTATTAGGTGAAGGCCTGGAGCACACGAATCAGCCAAAAGACACCAGAGCAGGAAAAGGAGATAAAGTCCAAAGAATCCTCTTGAGAGATGAGATGAGGGTTGTGGCGGACATTTATTGAACTATTTACGCCACTTTTGTCGTGTAAATAGGTCGCAAATTTTGTTGCACACAGTTTTCCAGAGTGGAGAGAAAAGGGGGCATGGCTTGGGTGGGGAAGCAGACGGGCTGTCTTGTTTTTGGTTTAGAAAATGGCTTAAAGGGGTTGTTCCACGAAAAATATTCCACCTGGATCTGAATACTTTTGTAATTGCATGTAATTCAAAATTCAGTATAGCCACTAAGTTAAATAAAATTTATCTGGTTAGCTGCACCTGCTGAGTGTTTTTTTTTCCTTATTTCTTTGTCCTGCTCAATGAGATGGCCGCACATGCTCAGTTTCATCCTTCAACTGCCTCCTGAGCTGTGATAGGGAGAGCATGGACACGCCCCCTGAGCTGTGATAGGGAGAGCTCAGACACGCCCCCTTAGCTGCAGCAGAAAGGAAACTCCCCGTGAGATGTCAGCTTGATATAAATCTAGCAGAGCAATGAATGTGGAGATCTCTGGATCCATGTGAGGTACAGGGCTGGTTCTAGCTTTGTTAGAAAGAGATTGTCATGTACTATATGTCTGATTTTCACTTTTTATATTACTCATGGGATAACCCCTTTAAATCTATGCCAGCAAGGTAGCTGGCACAGAGTTAAAGGGGTTCTGCAGTTTTTAAAAACTGATGATCTATCCTCTGGATAGATCATCAGCATCTGATCGGCGGGGGTCCGACACCCGGGGCCCCCGCCGATCAGCTGTTTGAGAAGGCAGCGGCGCTGCAGGAGCGCCGCGGCCTTCTCTGTGTTTACTGCAGGCCCAGTGACGTCACGACTACTATCACTGGCATGGGCGCGGCTAAGCTCCATTCATGTGAACAGAGCTTAGCCCTGCCCAGGCCAGTGAAACTAGTCGTGACGTCACTGGGCCTGCGGTAAACACAGAGAAGGCCGCGGCGCTCCTGCAGCACCGCTGCCTTCTCAAACAGCTGATCGGTGGGGGCCCCGGGTGTCGGACCCCCGCCGATCAGATGCTGATGATCTATCCAGAGGATAGATCATGAGTTTTTAAAAACTGTAGAAACCCTTTATGTTGCTCGGCCTGCTGAATGAAGCACAGTCTTTTCCCAAATTTTCTGCATTTGATTTGTTAGCCTTTAAATAAATGATTTGCCTTTAGCGACTACCATCATCTGCAGTCACCATGAGAATAACTGATACATTTTAATTAAGAAGTCTCCAATTTGTTTCATTTCCACACTTTATTATGTGCTTGTGTTCTAAGTTATCACTTCACTTAAGAGGCGCAAGTGAATATTTTACGAGCTGCAGCCTTTCAAATGTGACTTCTAAAGGAGGTAAAATATATAATGGCTTTCATCCATCCAGCAGATCAGTTCTGTGCTCGGAGTTATGACCAAAAAAAAATGGTGTAATTGTTGGATCGCTAAGGCAGATAATAGAAATGCTACCATAGTATACGTAGTATTTAGCATTGTAATACTTAAATGTATATTAGTGTAAAGGTTACAGCTGGAGATAAAACTCCAACCACTGAACTTTGGTAAGGAGGCACATAGTCATCCGTGCTGAGAGCCTGCAGCATCTCCATCCCTGCAGCGGAGCTGTATGTGTAGCATAGTCTTAGCCTAAGGGTCCATTGACACATCCTGTTTTTCTTTCCGCATCCGATCCGCAAATCATGCAGATAGGATGCGGATCCATTAATTTCAATGGGTCCTGAAAAAATGTGGACAGCACTCCGTATACTGTCCGCATCCATTGTTCCGTTCAGTTATGCGGATCCGCAAATAAGATAGAGCTTGTCCTACTTTTGTCCGCATATGCGGTCCGTGGTCCCAGTATAGTCAATGGGTCTGCTAAAAATGGGGATGATATGCGGAATGCATCAATATGTCATCCGCAATTGCGGATCCGTTTCCAGGAAATAGAAAGAAATGCCCTACCAACATATATTCCTCCTTCCTTTTTTTTTTGCGGAAAAACGGAACGAATGAGGATGTAGAATTGGTAAAAACGGAAGGTTTTTGCGGAAACAAGGATCCGCAAAAAACGGACTGAAAATCTGGAAAAGAAAAATAAGGACGTGTGAATAAAGCCTTAGGCAGAATACTTTGGCTGCATTTTAGCAGTTTTCTGTTCCAGTGCCCGTGTATTGCGGACCCGCAGTATGCCGTGTGCATGAGCCCTTACTGCCAGGTTGTGGCCAGTTCTCCACCGGACCACATTATAGTTACAGGAGTTCCACACCTTTTTATTACTGACAATCTATCCTTTGACATGATGACTATTTATGTGGTCTGGGCATGGCTAAGCCCCAATGTAAATGGTCATTACGTAGCCCAGACCGTGTAAATAGTCATGACGTCCCAGTGAGAAAGCTATGGCGTTACTGCTCGCACCACTGCCTTCTCAGATGATTGCATTTTTCAGACAACCCCTTTAATGTAAAATCAGGCAATTTTTACCTTCACTTATTTTCAAGAGTCTCTTGTGTTAGATACAGTTTACAATCTGACAGATCTTAAATAGTGACTAATCCTTTGTTACAATTTTTAATATGTTGTCCCTAATGCCCTAATAAAACTATTTCTAATATACTTTATTAATCAATTTTCATGACACTTTTGCCTCCCTAAAGTGCACCATTCCCTTTCATTTCTCCAGAGCACTATATGAAATGAAAGGGGAGCTCTGATTGGTTGCTATGGGCAACAAAAAAACTTCTACACCTAGACAGTTTTCATACATAAGGCTCTAGGTGTTTTACATCAGCAGATAGAAGCCATGAGAGCAGCTAACCTCTCCAAACATGAGCTCAGAGGAAACATAAAGCATACAGAGAGAACATGTACTGGACATAAAGGGCAGTACACAGTCATCTCAACTAAAAGGCTAAATCCTTAGATCAGGAATAGAACAGACATTTATAGGACATTTCATCATTTCACAAATTCTTATAAAAATATATTCAGCACTGAACTAAATGTACTAATTCATTATATATTTTAGGAGTCAGAGTCGGTATTTTTATATATTTTTTATACCGACTCCGACTCCACAGCCTTGGTATGTATAGGTCATAATGTAGAGACACAAGCTCTGAACAAGATTTGGTGATAACCAGAGGGCGGCACTGTGTGTCAGTCTCTGCTATAATGTATACACAACCTCTGTTATCTCAATATGACCTATAAGGATTGGTAATACGGAGGGGGGCTGCGTGCATCTCAGCGAGCAGGTCAAAGAAATAAGAAAAAAACAAACAGCAGGTGGCGCTATACAGATACATTTTATTGAATAACTTAGTGGCTATGCAAAATTTTTAATGACACACAATTACAAAAGGATTCAGATCCAGGTGCTGGTTTGACTATTTTTTCGTGGAACAACCCTTTTAAGGGCTCTTCACACGGGCCGAGGACCCGCCAGATAATCGCTAATGAGGTGCTGCCGATTATCCAATGAACATCGGGTAATTGGATCCTTAGTGCAGGCACATAAATCATTGTTTGCCGGCAGCAGGTTGTGCTGTGTAAATACGCTCTGCTGCCAGCAAACGACGAGTCAATATGGGGATAAGCAATGGCAGCATTATCGACCAAGATGAACAGCAGTTTTATTGTGTGCTTTCCCTGCAGTTGGGCCATTATGGTTACGGATGAAGGCTGCCAGGGGCGGACTGGGAACTTAAAGTGGCCCTGGAATAAATAATAAGAGTGGCACAGTTTTGTAGTTGGGTCCAAATTGATGGAAGGCAGGTTCAGCAATTGTGGCACATTATACAGCCCCAGAGAGCAAACAGAACCAAATACCACAGTCCATCACAAAATAAGGCCAGTAGCACAGACTACATCCCCAAAAAGTTCCACTGGCCGGCCCCCTGGGCATCAGCCTGTCCAGAAGTTTCCCTGTAAGTTATATGGCCAATCCGCCCCTGAAGGCTGCCCATTGTGAATCTTCACAGAGCTCTTCTTCTCATCATCACTATCAAGGCTCCTCGATAAAAACCTAAAGCCTCGCAGGTTGAGTTCAGATGCGGTGATTATTGTCTGCTGTAAATCCACAGAAAATCCAGTGAAACTGAAGGCAATATATTTTACAAAACTCTGCACTGAAAAGGCTGAAAACCTCTGTGAAAATCTGCACCAAGTCTTCAACTTGAAAGTCTGCAGCATTCCCCAAAATCTGTGCTGCTTATTTTCTAAGTGTGGACGGAGTTTCGAAAATGTAGTTTTGTTGCTGCAGATTATGAGCAACCAGTCAGAATAAGGGCCCATTCACACAACCATAGCATTTTTGCGGACCCGCAATACTACAGGTGCCGCCCGGCGTGTGTTCTGCAATGTTCGGAACACACGGCCGGGCGCCCCATTGAAAATGCCTATACTTGTCTGCTATTGCGGACAAGTATAGGACAAGTTTTATTTTTTTGTGCGGAGCTGCCCGCTCTCATAGAAGTGAATGGGTCCGCGTCTATTCCGCAATATTGTGGCCCTATGACAAAAGAAAACACAAAGATGTAGTATATCAATCACTGGACGTTTCCTCTAAATACGGACACTTTATGTCTGCATTACTAGAAATAACTATTCTTATCTGCAATACGGACAAGAATAGGACGTGTTTTATAATTTGCAGAACGGACACACGGATGTGGACAGAATGCTTGTGTGCATGAGGCCTATGAAATATTTTCATTCTCACTTTTATGTTGAAAGACAATAAAGGACACATTTCAACACAGTGTCGTAATAGAATTTTTTTTGTGACCTATATTACTGATACTGTAAAGCATTATGTGATATTGTACATACACTACAAAGATACTGGCCCTCTGTAAGCTTGTGGCAGCAAACCTTGGTGGCAGTGGAGTGTAAATGCCACAGCTTCTAACAGAACATATGGCTGGTGGCAGTTGAAGATTTAAACTGAGCATGTGTGACCACCTCAGAGAGACGGACAAAAATAAGAAAAAAAAAAAACAACAACACATAGCACTTGAATAGCTCACTGGGTATACACATTTTTTAATTACATGCAATTACAAAAGTATTCAGATCCATAGGCAATATTCAAATACTTGTAGAATTTGCTTAGTGACACAACCCCTTTAATGTCAAGCTTATGCCGTGAACCATGTGCAACTCAATTTGCCCATCGAGCCCTGTCCTTGGCCATACTAAATGCTATACAGTAGCCACAGAAAATACGTATAATAAAAACCACCTGTAAATGTGGGTATTTTGGCCCGGACTTTACATGTACTCACTATTTGACATGCAGTGAATTTACATTCTACTAGACATATGTCTTTGTCTTGGCAGTTAGCCTAGAATAATGCAATAACATAATGCGTATAAAGACATTGGATTAGCAAAATAATCGATTTATATTTCAAGTGATGTTTCTGAATTCTTCATACAAATTAAGTAGATGGGAAAAAAGAGTCATTCAACAATTCGTCAAGGTTTCATTACCTGGATGTCTGGATGGATAAGGCATGTAAAATATCTGTGCTGCCAGTGCCAATCCTTTAAGACTTACAGTAAAATGATTAAATGTGTGTGCCTGCATCCACCACTAGAGGGAGCTTCCTGAAGACAGATGTTTACACTCTCATTGAAGAGGTTGTCCCATAAAAGATATTCTACATTTTTCAAATCAGCACATGGATGTTAATACTTTTGTAATTTCATGTAATATAAAATTTAATATAACTATGGAGTTACTCAATAAATCTATAGTGCCACCTCCTGTTTTTTCCTTTCCCTATTTCTCTGTCCACCTCTGGCTGAGTTCACACCAGCCTTTAGCCTTTTCGTCCTTCTACTCCATTATAGGAGCAGAGGAACGGAAAGGGCGGATCTGAAACATAACTGAGCCAAATGGAGCCTATGGACCCCTTAGGGTATAATGCATGCACCGCTATGTGTCTCCTAACGAGCGCCATTATAGTCTATGGGGTCCATAGTCTCCATTCGGCTCAGTTATGTGCTGAATTCATCCGTTCCGTTCTTCCGCTCCTAGAACGGAGCAGAAGAACGGAAAGAATGAACGCTGGTGTGAACTCAGACCCAGTAACATCACTGAGGCGGACGCATATAATCAGTTCCATCCTTCAACTGCCACCAGCCGGATCTACTGTTAGATGCTGTCATAGTTACAGGGAGAGAGCAGAAAGAAAAGACATGCCCCATGGCAAAGGACATACCCCCTGAGCTGTGATAGGGAGAGAGCTGCAGCAGAAAGGATCCCCCCACCCCCTGGAGCTACCAGCCTGAAGAGAAACTAGAAGAACAAATGGAGCAATGAATGAATAAGGCTAGTTTCACACCTGTGGCATCGGACTCCGGCAGGCTGTTCACCTGCCAGATCCGTGCTGCCGCAGGTGCACGTGTCACTGTAATGGGGGCAAGTCGCGGATCCGGCCGCAGCACAGGAAACCCTGCCGAGAGGCAGCCGGAACAGAAGTACAACATGCCCCACACGTGTACCTGCGGCAGCACAGATCCGGCGGGCTGTTCACCCGCCTGAACAGCCTGCCGAAGTCTGATGCCGCAGGGGTGAAAGTACCCTAAGAAGAGCTCTAGATCCATGTGAGGTTCTAGTTTTGTTGGAAATAGATTATCATGTACAGGGTAAGGTGAAAGTCTGGAGACACTAGAGTAATTTGTCGACAATTGTATGAAAGTATTAATTGGAAGGGAGGCTGTATTATTTGGCAGAGGAAACATTTTCGGCCACCATTTTGAAATCCACCATATTTAATTCAGCTCAGGTTTTTCTAAGGGAAAGGGGGTGATGTGATTTATCGGTCTTGGCTAAAATGTGCTCAGAAACACACTGGAAGTGTCAGTTTTGACCTATTTTTACCTGTTTAGGAGTTAAGAGTTAAGTGACGTCAAAGATTCCTAACGTGCTTTACATGATGTGTTCCATATGTCCACCATACTGCTGGGTGCACATGGTTAAATGATTAATCGTGAACGCGCTGAAGAACCGCAGGTGATACTTTACAGCACTGTATGATTCACCAATTTAGGTGACCCATATGCAATATTTCTGCCAGTTTTGGACGCAAAATAATGGTGCAAAGTAAGCCAGCCTAAACTAGATTAAGGAAGCGAAAAGTGTCTAATTTTTGTAAAATGCGCCAAATCTAACTCAATGTGCCCAAATGTGAAGATAAGATCCTGAGTTAACTAATGCATTATAGAAGGACTTTGAGGAAGTGTCCCACATACTGACAACCACACGACCAAGGGCTCATCTTGAAAGGGTGCTAACTCCCCAACCCCCATCCAAAACAGCATCATACAATGTAAAAGGCAAATTCAGATTTTCCTCATAGAAAGAGGGACTGGAAGAGGTTAATGAAAATTCACTGGGGGGTCTGAGGGTGCAGTGACACATTCAGATGCAGCTTCTCATGCAGTTTTTGAAGCCAAAACAAGGAGTGGATTCAAAGAAGAGAAGCAGAAGTTTTCCCCTATACTTCCTCTCCCTTTACAGCCCATTCCTGACACTGACTTCAGAAAATGCATCAAATGGCACAAGAGAAAGCACCGTAAGAGCCAACTGGGAAATAGAAGACTGCGGGGGAATTTACTAAGACTGAAGCGTTGTATGTCTTAGGCTAGTTTCACTCTCCAGCAGCAATTCTGGCAGGTTATCTGCTGGAGTTCTCCGGATCCGGCAGTGCTGGATACGAACTGAATGCCCACCGGCCTCAATAACCATAATGGGGTCTGGCGGAGAGCTGGACACAATTTGGCAAATATGCCGAGAATCGGCCGGACAGGAACCACTGCATGCTGCGTTTTGTGTCTGGCCGATTCCCGGCATTCTCTGCCGTAACTGGCTGCCAGAGATGTGAAACTTGCCTTAATCTACATTGCGTGAGAGTAAAATGTGCCTAATTTATGATGCCGCACAGGACACTGTGTACATTCGGAGCATCTCTGGCTGTCCAAGCACTAGAGAGCCAAGTCTACGCCACCTATGAGCCATGTAATGCCAGCTTAAGGCTGGGTTCACACGTAGGCTTTTCTGGCAGTTTTCTGAGCCAAAGCAAGAAGTGGTTGAAAAGAAATGAAAAATATACAAGAAGGACTTATATTTCTCCTTCCTGGTTTTGGCTCAAACAACTGCCAGAAAAACCTATGTGTGAACCCACCCTAAGAATAAATGTTGTTTGATGATGGCAAGAATATCTCATAGGGAAGTGCTGAGGACGTGTGACAGCAGCTCTTGTCAAAGGTAGCCCTAGACTTGGTCACCTAAACAGATTGCCAACAGAAGAGTTCAAGAATATCTCATAGGGAAGTGCTGAGGATATGTGACAGCAGCTCTTCTCACAGGTTAGTCCTAGTCTTGGTCACCTAAACAGACTGCCAACAGAAGAGTTCAAGAATATCTCATAGGGAAGTGCTGAGGGGGGGGGGGGGGTGACAGCAGCTCTTCTCACAGAGTAGCCTTAGACTTGGTCACCTAAACAGATTGCCAACAGAAGAGTTCAAGAATATCTCATAGGGAAGTGCTGAGGGGGGGGGGGGGTTGACAGCAGCTCTTCTCACAGAGTAGCCTTAGACTTGGTCACCTAAACAGATTGCCAATAGAAGAGTTCAAGAATATCTCATAGGGAAGTGCTGAGGGGGGGGGGGGGGGTTGACAGCAGCTCTTCTCACAGAGTAGCTTTAGACTTGGTCACCTAAACAGATTGCCAATAGAAGAGTTCAAGAATATCTCATAGGGAAGTGCTGAGGACGTGTGACAGCAGCTCTTCTCACAGGGTAGCCCTAGTCTTGGTCACCTTAACAGACTGCCAACAGAAGAGTTCAAGAATATCTCATAGGGAAGTGCTGAGGGGGTCACAGCAGCTCTTCTCACAGGTAGCCCTAGACTTGGTCACCTAAACAGAATGCCAACAGAAGAGTTCAAGAATATCTCATAAGGAAGTGCTGAGGGGGGTGACAGCAGCTCTTCTCACAGGTAGCCCTAGACTTGGTCACCTAAACAGAATGCCAACAGAAGAGTTCAAGAATATCTCATAGGGAAGTGCTGAGGACATGTGACAGCAGCTCTTCTCACAGGTAGCCCTAGACCTGGTCACCTAAACAGAAGAACTGAAAGGCAAGAAAACTGTGATTTGTACGCTGATGTTAGATCTTCCTCCTGGCTTCCAGTCTATGAGGAGATCACCACTAGCATCAGGTTTTCATGATGTTTTGGCCTTCTGCAGTTGGATTTTTTGGACTGGTACTGGTGATATTCCTTTAATATCAGTAAATAAACTACGGTATTTCTCTCACTTGAGGAGTGTCAGCTTTTGCTAGGAGAAAAAAACGTGATAGGGCTTCCATTGTTGGTAACCCATTCATGACTGGGGGTGTATTGGACCCAGGGAAAATGTAAAGCTTTGGTAGAATACTGTATTCTAAAGGCGAATATTTTTTGTTTCTCAGGATATTCGTTTCATATAATTCATATAATTTTGTAGTTCAACTGGACATAGGCTAGAGAAAAATATTTTTTCCTTATTTTTCATGCTATAGGGTTTCTTTGATAAATAATATTTTTGTCCACAAAATGAGTCCTGTGCTTAGTGAAGTCCTATATGTGGACAAATTATCGAGGATTGACATTAGTATAAATGCTAGTTTCTGATAATCTGCCTGGTGAAGCTCATTCACATGAGCTTCCAGATAACCTGCCAGATCTACTCTATAAGTGTAACAGGAGGGTAACATATGACACCACTATAAGCCTGAGAGTAAGACCCTATAGTAGCTGTACGTTTATTGCCCTAGCTTTAGACGCTCCCTCTGTACACGGACAATACTCATCCAGGTAAAGGGGAGGTGTGCACTGTGTACAGGGCTGTATGTGTTCCCTCTTGTCCCCAGAAACTGATCATCGATGGCAGTGATGTTACAGTAACTATTACATGCAGAGAAGACACAGATCAATGGCACTGGCTGCAGGAGACCGCAAGGCCATCAAACACACCATGTAAATTATCACAGGGGCCAGCTGTACATTTACATAGTGTGATCCATCCAGGTGCCTAGAGTCAGTATCCAGATCAATGGTCGTGATCATCGGTGTAGGGGGACATTTTATATATATCGCAGTTTTGCAGACTGGTCTATGGATGCTGCGGTATATATTTACATGATGTGGTCAAGAGGGGATTAATGGGATGCATTGGTCCATTGTATAGATGGTAGATAGATAGATAGATAGATAGATAGATTAGATAGATAGATAGATAGATAGATAGATAGATAGATAGATAGATAGATTAGATAGATAGATAGATAGATAGATAGATAGATAGATGCAGCGTGGTGGTTCAGCGGTTAGCGCTGGGGTCCTAGGTAGACCTCTCCTGCATAACAGAAACCAGACGGATCCATTATGCTGGCCATAGACTTCTGTTATACTCGAACCGAAACTTGAATTTCAGAACTTGAAGTTCACTCATCCCTAGTCCTAGCTTTGAATCTGACCAAGGACAACATCTGCATGGAGATGTATGTTCTCCCCGTGTTTGTGTGGATTTCCTCCAGGTATTCCGGTTTCCTCCCACACTCCAAAGACATACTGATAGGGACCTTAGATTGTGCGCCCCATTGGGGACAGGATGATGATAATGTCTGTAAAGCGCTGCAGAATATGTCAGTGCTATATCAGTGTGTATAATAAATAGATAGATAAATAGACCATAGCTGCCAGACATGTAGATAGATAGACTCCACATAAATAGATAGATAAGAAAGAACTTAAAGGGGTTAACCAGCTGCATGTTCTGATCCGCACAATGGGGAGATGCAGCGGTGGCCGGCATCAGAAGCGACACAGGTGCTAGGGAGTGAGGTAAGTACAATCTGTGTGAGGGGCCTGGCTATTTGGGGTTAGATAACCCCTTTAATGGTTGTGCGGCTGCTCTCCACCTTCTGGAGATAGGTGTGGGTTCCAAGGTGGGACCCGCCCTCCTGTCTAACATTAGTGGTATATCCTAGCGGTATGACACATGTCACTATGTAGAATTTCAGGAATGTTATGATAAAAAATTACTTTTTGGAGAAAGACTTTACAAGTATTCCTTGAAAAAACACTATCAGCTGAATCCAATGGCAGTGTGTAATTGTGTGTCCTATTCTCTATGTTATAGACGGTATCTCTACCCCTGAAGCCAGCCTTTCACCTGTAGACTCTTTCCTGCGTCTCTACATCCAAATAACCCCAGGCCATTTCTTCTAACCAGTAAGGCTCTGTTCACATCTCCATTGTGGTTTCTGTCATAAATGCAAACCCCATTGCATTGCCAGATCCCCTGCATGACGGACCCTGACAGCAATCAACGGACCCCAGTGATTTGCAATCGCGTCCCATCACGGTGTTATACCTTCGCGAGCACGGTTATTCTTCCTGTTGAAAACAACAGAAACTGCAATGGAAGCTCTTTTTATGATTTTGATCTCCAGCAGTTCGTTGGGTTAGGCCAGTGATGGCTAACCACCGGCACCCCAGCTGTGGTGAAAACTACAGCTCCCAGCATGCTCTGCTCATTTCTATGAAGTTCTGAGAAAAGCCATGTGCAGCTTGGGAATCGTAGTTTTACTACAGCCAGAGGTTAGCCATCACAGGGTTAGTCCAACCGCTTTATGATTCTTCCTGATACATCCTGTGGTTTGGCCTCTCAAACAGTTGTGTGCCATGAGGATCAGTGTCCAAGTCGTCTTCAGAGGTTTAGGGATTAAAGGCGCTGTCCGAGATTTTGCTATGGACAGCCTATCCAATATCTGATCCTTGGGGGTCCGACTCCCAATCAGCTGTATGAAGAGACTGCATCTCTCTGGTGAGCACTGCGGCCTGTTCCTAGGCCATGTGACGACATGTTCATCGGTCACATGAATGGGGCTAAGATGCAATACTAAGCACAGCCACTATCCAATGGACGGCGCTGTGTTTGGTAAACTGAGAGGCCACAGCGTTCACTGGAGCGCATTGGCCCTCAAACAGCTACCGGGATTCAGACCCACACCAATCAGATATTGATGACTTATCATGAGGATAGGCTGTCAAGCCAAAATATCAGACTACCCCTTTAATCCCGGCATGCATTATTTTTGCCCCAGTCCCTTTTATCGTCTTGTTAATCACTACTCTGATGCACCATATGTCCGGCAGATACTCCACGTGCATTAGGTCTCATTTTCGTCCACTTGTCTCTGTGTAAAGGATAGAAAGGAGCAGCTGTCATCTTAAAGCTGCTTTGTGTCTTGATAGCACCTGATGAACGCTCCTGCTGATCACATTAAAAAAGGGAGGGTGTACCTGTACACAGGGGAGCACCGAGCCTTTCTGCTGCCTGAGGCGAAAACTGAAACGGCCCTCCCCCCCCCATGCCAATTTCTTAACCGAACCCCTTTGCCACCATGACAGCACTCATTGCCCAAGGCCCTTCCGCTGCCCCTCTTGCCACTACCTGGTGCTGCCTGAGACGACCGCCTCACCTGGCCTCATTGGTGGCGCCCCCTGCCTGTACATATGGAGGCAGCCTTTTCTTCCTATCCCTCTCACTAATATATACCAAAGCATACAATATGATGTAGCAGTATATTACAGTACAGCATAGACATGAATGGGGCGGTGGTCACACATGTACACCACAACATTCACTGGAACCTCATTTCTTGGGGTCGGCGGAGATCCCAGCGGTCAGACAACCAGCCACATACCTCCTGAGGACAGGACGGAGATGCTGCTGCACAATTTACCCGTCGTGAAGGTACAGAGCGAATACATATTAGAGAAGAGCACACAGGTACAGTCACATCTCTGAGAGCGTAACCTTCAATATTCTGGAGGCTGCAGGGATAAAAGGACTGCTCTACACAGTTATCCTCCTCTACACAATGTGCGAACCTATAAGAAGTCATCTGAACTGTTCAATTACCGAATGGGACGGTGCTGTAGTCTGTACGGTGCACAGGCATCCATTAAAATGCATAGCTGCGCTCATGGTAAGAGGGCACTGACAGAAGGGGAGCGTGCCTGCATGTGGGGGAGGGTAACCCAGCGTGCTTCCATTAGTTACTGGCTGTACGGCTCTGCAGTTATATTTCTATCTATCTGATTATATACCATCCAGGACAATGAACCTGGTGCCTCGCTCACGTGTAGGTATATGTGCAGACAGTCACCACAGCCCCATAATCCAGGGACCCACAAACCCCGGGTCAGGCCCTTCAGGGCGCAGAATACAAGGTGCTGGTTGGTGTCAGGTCCTCTGCACCCAGTCCTGAGGAGGAGAGAAGCGGGCAGCGAGGACAGGGAAGGAAATGTCTGATCTTTATTCCTGGGGTATGATTTAGGGCCTGGTATGTGGATTTATGGAGGGGTGTCATTCTAGAGTTTGTCCTGGGGCCCAGTACTCTGTATAACAACAGCAAAAGAGAGTATACCCTGTGAATACTGGATAGATAGATAGATAGATAGATAGATAGATAGATATAGATAGAGAGATAAAGATAGATAGATAGATATAGATAGATAGATAAAGATAGATAGATAGATAAATAGATAAAGATAGATAGATAGATAGATAGATAGATAAAGATAGATAGATAAGATAGATATAGATAGAGAGATAAAGATAGATAGATAGATATAGATAGATAATAGATAGATAAACAGATAGAGATAGATAGATAGATAGATAGATAGATAAAGGTAGATAGATAGATAGATAGATAGATAGATATAGATAGAGAGATAAAGATAGATAAACAGATAGATAGATAGATAGATAGATAGATAGATAGATAGATAAAGATAGATAGATAAGATAGATATAGATAGAGAGATAAAGATAGATAGATATAGATAGATAATAGATAGATAAACAGATAGATAGAGATGGATAGATAGATAGATAGATAGATAGATAGATAAAGATAGATAGAGAGATAAAGATAGATAGAGATAGATAGATAGATAGATAGATAGATAGATAGATAGATAAAGATAGATAGAGAGATAAAGATAGATAGAGATAGATAGATAGATATGAGATAGATAGAAAGATAGATAGATAGATATAGATAGATAATAGATAGATAGATAAACAGATAGATAGATATGAGATAGATAGAAAGATATTTAGATAGAAAGATAGATAGATAAAGATAGATAGATAGATAGATAGATAAAGATAGATAGATAATAGATAGATAGATAGATAGATATAGATAGATAGATAAAGATAGATAGAAAGATAAATAGATAGATAGATAGATAAACAGATAGATAGATATGAGATAGATAGATAGATAGATAGATAGATAGATAGATAGATATGAGATAGATAGATAGATAGATAGATAGATAGATAGATAGATAAAGATAGATAGATAGATAGATAGATAGATAGATAGATAGATAGATAGATGCGACGGCACTTAACTTCCTATGTGAACCCATTTTCAGGTCACGGTATATCTCCAGCACACTGATAGCCGCTAACCTGTGTGTACCGCCATAATGTCAGTTCTCTAGTGCGGTCATACACAGAACCCTGGAGTCACAGGAGCTTCAGCCCAACGAGCCGTATAATCATAAATCTAATGAGGAAAAGCACAATATACTGTATTTGCTATAAAACTCCCTAAAATGGACTCCTACGTAATGCTGCATCTGCATATAAGAGAGGAGTCATTATTACACAACATGCCAGCACAACAGAGAACCCAAGTGCCACACCGCGCCAGCTACACCACGTCACCACAGTATGCCAGTACCTGCAGGGAGGACAGTGGTCCCGCACTAACCGCATCCTCTCAGGACCCGACAACTGCCAACTACTACTGTGTGAGACACAAGAGCCAGCAGTACTCAGCAGTACTCCTGTACTGTACTACAATGGAGCCAAATACTGACACGTGGGAGGTATCATGGTGCATGCCATACTATGGTATATATGGTATGTACACAGCATGGTATATGTGGTTGTGTGTACATATATTCAGTATGATAAGTAGGTTGTGTTTATATATGATACATACAGTACCATACAAGGTAAGTACATAGGTGACGTGGGTGTACATGTGGGCTGCAGCATGCGCAGTGTTTATGTGATATGGCAAACATGATGCCTTTATAGAATGTTATATACAGTATGATATATACGGCGTATACACATATATAGAGTGACATACTTAGTGTAGATATTGTATATATACAGTACACATAGCACGGTGCACACCTAGATACAGATGTATAAGTGTGTATATACACTGTGTTTCCAGTATGCTATGTATTTTGTGTGTCGTGTCTGGTATACAGTCATTATGCGATATACATGGTACATGTACAGTATATAAGGTGTATTTCCAGAATGCTAGGTATATAGTGTGGTGTATATAGATGTATTGTGTGTGTCATGTCTGGTATACATTCTGTGGTATATATGGTACATATACTGTATATAAGGTGTATTTCCAGTGTGCTATGTATATAGTGTGGTGTATTGTGTGTCATGTCAGGTATACAGTCATTGTGTGGTATATATGGTTAGTACATAAGCTGTACTTCCAGTATGCTACGTATATATTGTGGTGTATATTGTGTGTCATACATGGTATATAGTCATTGTGTGGTATATATGGTGTGTACATAAGGTGTACTTGCAGTATTATCTGTATATAGTGTGGGTATACAGTCATTGTGTGGTATATAAGCTACATGTATATAAACAGTACTTGCAATATGCTCTGTATACCATGTACATATGGTGTGGTGTACATATGTATATTGTGTGTCATACATGGTATACAGTCATTGTGTGGTATATATGGTACATGTATATAAGGTGTACTTGCAGTATTATCTGTATATATTGTGGCTATACAGTCATTGTGTGGTACATGTATATAAGGTATACTTCCAGTATGCTATGTATACAGTGTGATGTATATTATGTGTCATACATGGTATACAGTCATTGTGTGGTATATATGGTGTATATAAGGTGTACTTGCAGTATGCTCTGTATATAGTGTAGTGTATATTGTGTGTCATACATGGTATACAGTCATTGTGTGGTATATATGGTGTATATAAGGTGTACTTGCAGTATGCTCTGTATATAGTGTAGTGTATATTGTGTGTCATACATGGTATACAGCCATTGTGTGACACATGTATATAAGATATATCTCCAGTATGCTCTGTATATAGTGTGGGTATACAGTCATTGTGTGGTACATGTATATAAGGAGTAATTCCAGTATGCTCTGTATACCAGTACATATGGTGTGGTGCATTCATCCTTCTCGCCCTCACCCTGGTGCTGAGGTAAACCCCACAGACAGTCGCCACTCACCCATTTATGTGGAATCAGAGTCCTCCTTTAAAGTTTCCTGCCGGAGGTGTGCTGTGCGCCCACCAGTGAGAAGAATAGGGGCGCCCTGGGTGAGGAGCCTCATAGAGCGGAGGAGATGTCAGTGTGGTCCAGCGGGCACCTCGCTATTGTCAGCCCCGAAGCCTGTGTGCAAATCGGACTGGCAGTGATGAGCGCAGCATTTCCCCTTCCTTCCTCCCGGCGCCTCCTCCTCCCTCCCGCAGCCGCTCCTGCAGTGTGTGCCGCCTCACTGATGCTCTCTCTCCGCCGCCACTGTCACCCAGCGCCGGGGACCAAGCATCGCGAGAGCCGCCCGTCCGCCCCGCTCCTCCTCCGCCCCCAGTCTGTGTGGTGGGGTCCGCGCTGTCATGGGCACCTGCAGGGTCCTGACCATGGGGGACAATAGCACCGTGTCACTGCAGCAGGAGGGCACCTGAAGGGTAGGATAGACAGCTATGGCCATTGGTACAGGTAGCATCATGGGCGCAGATGCAATGGGATGGGGATTATTAGCACCTGGCTATCCAAGACCTGTCAGAAAGATGATCAAACTTAGGGTTATTTAGAAAAATCTAAAAACTATATCAATATATCAGGGGTCAGTACAGAGATCACTCCCATCATCTATATATACTGGTGACTGTGATGAGGGGACATCCTCTGCATCTGGAGGAAAGAAGGTTTGTACACAAAGGTAGAAGAGGATTCTTTACAGTAAGAGCAGTAAGACTATGGAACTCTCTGCCTGAGGAGGTGGTGATGAGTTCACTAAAAGAGTTCAAGAGGGGCCTGGATGTATTTCTGGAGGGTAACAATATTACAGGTTATAGTTATTAGAGAGGGGCCGTTGATCCAGGGAGTTATTATGATTGCCTTTTGGAGTCAGGAAGGAATTTTTTCCCCTAAAATGTGGGCTTCTACCTCATGAGGGTTTTTTTACTTTCCTCTGCCTCTACTTTTTAACATAAGGCCTGATTCACACATCAGTGATTCACACAGTACACATACAGTACCCATTCATTTCAAGAAGTGTATTCACACATCTGTTTTTTAGCACGGAAACATGCCCTATTTTTGTCCATGTTCACACCCATTATTGTCTATGGGTCCGTGTTTTGGCCATGTTTCACAAATCTCTTCTAGGGGATGCTCTGGAATAGGGCAGCAGTTATCGATTATTTTAGTAATCAAGTATTCTACCAATAAATCCAAGGATCGAGTACTCTAATAAGAAAAAAATGAATAAAAAGAACGTTTTTCTTCATGAAAACTCATCAGACCCCCCATGCCATCATTAGACCCCCCCAGTGCCATCAGCCCCCACAGTGACATCAGTCCCCCCCCATGTTATCAGCTTCCCCTAGTGCCTCATTGGCATCAGTCCTCCGTTCCCTCAGCTCCCCCAGTGCCATCAGTTACTACCCCAGTGCCACCATCTCCCCTTCCTCAGGGCCAGTGAAATCAAATACCTGTGCTGTATGGGCTCCACAAACACTCCACAGTTGTTCCAGCCTATTCTACGCGCACAAAATTTTGTGTCCATTTATTTGAGTAATGGTTTCAGCCCTACTCTGGAAATGATTTTCAGCTGAGGCTGACCTGGATGGACGGATGTCTTTTTTCAGCCTTACACACTATGTTATCCTAGTGCCCAGTGCCAGCAAAGCCACCAACATTCTGATAACCACCAGCATCAGACTGGGGATCCGTGAGCCCACCAGGGCAAGTGATTAGGTTCTGCTATAGCTCATGTGACCCACAGGACATCAGCACCATGTGAATATGCCCTTAAAGAGAACCTGTCACCGCTCCTGTTTTATTAGCTTCATGCATTCCCCATGTAATAACAATTCTGGAACATCTGTTCTTATTATTATGTTGTGCCGTTCCTTTATTATTTCTACTAGAAGTTATGAGTGAATTGCTAGCAGTCTGCAGTAAGGGTACAGAGGGGAGGTAACAAGTTGGAGGTGTGTACTTGCACAGTCTGACAATGGCAGCACTGATTGGATAGAGTGAGTCTGTGCAGGTACACACCCCCAATTTGTCACCTCCCCTTTGTACCCTTACTGCAGACTGCTAGCAATTCATCCATAACTTCTAGCAGGAATAATAAAGGGATGGCACAACATAGAGCCATGAGAATAGATGCTCCAGAATTGTTATTACATGGGGATGCATGGAGCTATTAAAATATGCATGTCAGGAGTGGTGAAAGGTCCTCTTTAAAGGGTTATCCTGGATTTTACTATCAAGGGCCTATCCTCAGGTCATCAATATCTAATCACCAGGGTCTGACTCCCCACTTCCCCACTGATCAGCTGTGTAGCTCCAGAGCCGGAAGTCTATGCTAGAACTACACAGAGGACATACAGCTCTGCTCCTGTTCACTTCAGCTCTTTCCACTACACAATGGACGAGGCTATGTAGTTCCAACATCAACTTAGATCGTCAGAGGTGTGGGGTGAAGGACCTGAGGATGGGCCATCAATAGTAAAATCCTGGACGACCCCTTTAAGAGACAGGCTGCAAACGTGGTTTTCTTCTGCAGGCCCTGTTGTATGATCGGTTGATTATTGTATCAGGTACGATTACATGGTCAGGTTTCCTGATGACTGGATGAATACAAAGATAGACTTTTGTCCTCTGTCTGGCTAATGTAACTCCATGGATATGTTTAGCGACTACATCAGGGATTTCCCACCCTAAACAGACATCACAAACATAATGTGAATATATTACATACATACTGAGTGGAGTGAACCATAGAGAGTCCCTGGAGAGTCACTTTAAAATGTGACAAATATGTCCAGAATTTTGCAACACAACTTATTAAGAAACTTTCCTTCCTTCTTGACCTCTAACCATTTCCTTTATATCATATTGTAAATATGCAGCCGTGTAACATTCAGCAACATAGTCCTATTTCCTTATTTCATTACCAGAAATCATTACTTATAAAATTACAATTGAAATCGGACACGCAGGTTTACATCGTACTGTGTTCAGACAGGACATTTTTTGGAAGTTTTTCTAACGTTTTGATTAGTTTTCTTGGTTTTTCAGCTCCCTCACAAATCTTTGACATGTACACCTCCGCCGCTGGAAGAAGCACTGTGAATGGATGCACAGCTCCACTCAAAGCGTAGTGGTTGTGCTGGGTATTGCAGCTCAGATCTCACTGAACTGAATGGCTACTGAGCTGCAGTACCCCAGTACAACCACTACACTTTGAACGGAGCTGTGCTTCCTGTCCCACTGAAAGTGGTGCTAGATCCAGTGCCAGAGGCTGCAGGGAACAGCTGATTAGTGGAGGTGCCGGGTGTCAGAGCCTCACTGATCAGATATTGATAACCTACCCTGAGGATAGGTCATCAATATCAAGAGCCTAGAAAACCCCTTTAAGATAGGTTATCAGTTTGAAGGGGTTTTCTGAGATTTTTTAGCTATGTCATATAGGTCATCAGTATCTGATGGGGGTTCGACACCCGGAATCCCCACCAATCAATTGTTTATGAACTGATTGTGGTGACTGCACTGTCTTTAATTGGGTAGATGGGGGTTCTCGTATTTTTACTGTTAAAGCCCCAAGCCCCACACGTATTTTTGGTCCACATCCGATCTGCATTTGTCTGCACATTGGATGCAGACTTATTCATTTTAATGGATCCCAAAAAAAATGAGGAGAGCACACTGTTTGCTGTCTGCATCCGTTTTTCCATTCCATAGTCCCACAAAAAAGATAGAACATGTCCTATTCCTTGTTCGCTTTGCGGACAAGGATAGGCATTATTACAATGGATTCACAAAAAAAAAAAAAAGGATGCAACACGGACATCTCATGGATATCATCTGTATTTTTTGTGGATCCGTGTTTTGCAGACCGCAAAATACATACGGTCCTGTGAATACACCCTTAATCTACATTCACACGACATGTTCATACGGACACTGTTCATAGTTTTATGAACAGTGGTAGTCTATGGGGTAATTCACACAGCGGTTTTTTTTTTGGCTAGTAATTAATGGACATCAAAAAAAATTTTTGACTCGTGAATATTGCACTGTAGACAAAAAGCACTGTAGACTTACGGATGTGAGTTATCACATCTAGTTAAAGGGGTTATCCAAGACTTTAAAATGCCCCCCCATATGCCTCACAAAGAATATACTTACCTACTTACCTGGCTCCCTGTTGTGCCGCTCCTGGTCCCTGCATCGCCGCTGCATCTTCTCCCCATGTGTGGATGAAAATATCCAGTGTCAGGGGAGGGGGGGGGAGCCAATGGCAGGTGGGGACGGGGACAAGCCTCCCTAGCATCACCCGCGATTCTAAGGAGGCTCGTCCCCTGCCATTGGCTGCTTTCCCCCGACACCTGATGTTTTCAACCGCACACCGGGAGAAGCGGCGGTGCGGCGACCAGGAGCAGAGCAGGGAGCCAGGTAAGTATATTCATTGTGAGGGGCCCAGCATATGGGGGGGCATTTTATAGTCTTGAATAACCCCTTTAACGCTTTATGACTCTGACTGTTAACTCTGCTGCATCCGTAACTATTTTTGCAATCAAAATTACCTGAACGGCTGATAGAACCCACAATGGAGGCTCTGAACACCTAAGGTTACTACATCACAATGTCAGTCAGCCAGTGACTGGGCACCCTAGGGTGACTAGATAAAATATAATGAAGCATGCATCTTATACAGGCGCACAATGAGGTAGAAATTTCCTGAAGTTACCAACACTGCTGCATAATGAAGTGAGATATATTTATGTCAAACATGACAGGATGTGGTTACAGAGCAGATGTCTCTTGAACAATGTTTCCTACTTGAACATTTTTCATTTGAGGTGCCACCACGGAGGATGTTTCTTCATGGCCCTCTGCCTATACGAAGGATTTACGCTTTCCATTTATAAGAAGGAAGAACTCTGTTCACCAAGTTTCTTATTCAGTAGTCCATAACATCTACATATGTCCAATCTAAACCATACTTGAATCACAGTGACATTAAACACAAGATAAAATCTGGTGATGCATGCTGTAATGCTGCATTAAAGGGGATGTGACAGACCCATATAAAGGGGTTTTCCAAGTGTTTTTTTTTTTTTTACTGATGACCTATCCTCTGGATAGGTAATCAGTATCTGATCAGTGGGGGTCCGAAACCCAGGACCCCCGCCTATCAGCTATTTGAGAAGGCACTGGAGCTTGCAGTAGCACCTCTCTGCTCACCAAGCACAGCGCCGTACATTGTGTAGTGGCTGTCCTTGGTATCACAGCTGAGCACCATTCATAGGCCATGTGACCGATGACTGTGACATCACACGGCCTAGGAAAAACTGGAGACAGCTGCAGCACTAATAAGTGCAGCTGCCTTCTCAAACAGCTGATCAGTGGAGGTCTCAGGTGTTGGACCCCCACCAGATACTGATGACCTATCAAGGATAGGTCATCAGTAAAAAACACTTGGAAAACTCTTTAAGACCTCAACGGGGTTGTCCCAAGAAAAATATTCTACAGTTTCCAAACCAGCACCTGGATCTAAATACTGTAATTAAAAACTTAGCTAGCTAAGTTATTCAATGAAATCTATCTTTGTCACGCCAACTGCTGATTGCTTTTTTTCTAATTTCTCTGTCCACCTCACTGAGGTAGACGCACATGCTTAGTCCAATCTTCAACAGGTCACCAGCTGCGGCAGAAAGTTTACACACCTTGGGAAAGGGCACATCCCCATTGTCTGGGAATTAAAGACGTTTCTGAAGACGTTCTGACTTCATCCGGACATTTGAAGTATGAAGCACAGTTTCTTACTAGAACAAGATGCGTGAACAGATCATCACTGAGCCACGTAATGGAACATTTTTGTCTTATGGATTCCAAATAAAATTGAAGCCACACATTATTACAGATATGTTCAGCATGAATTACAGAAAGTGAATATAAAGGGGTCATGAGAACATAACCTATTGTTAACATCACGTTTTTATATAAAACATTTTTTAAGAATGTTTGGTAATGTTATATTTATTTCAAGTCAATATAATTAAAGAAAATCCTACAATCCTGTAGTTTTAACACTGCCAAGTACGCCTAATATTAGGTTGATACTTCCTGTTCTGTCCAGATCACTTTTCAGCAGTCAACTCATTAACATCAAAGGCTGGATTGTAATAAAAGGAAATGCCTGTATATAGACAACACAGGATCCACCATTCGCTAGGTTACCTACTCCCCCTCCCTGCACAGGTCACAAAACATGTCTAGAACACTCTCCTATAGAAGTCAATGAGTTCCCCTCTTGTCCATTGTGTCTATGGTCCATGTGGCTGACATCTTTAGATGCTGTTAACAGTAGCTCAGGCAAGATGGCTGCCTCCCTTATCATGTTAAAGAAATAAAAAAGTTTAGAATAAAAAAGTATGTTTCACTATCTGGTTTTAATTAGTGCAACAAACATATGTGACATCACCTTTAACCCTTTCATGACCGGACCTATAAAAGGCCTGAATGTCCAGGCAACTTTTTGTGATTTGGGCACATGGTGGTTTAGTGACTATAATTTTTTTTTTATTTGTTTGAATACCAAAATAATTTTTGCAATTTTTTTTCTTGACACTTAGGACTTTTTATTAGAATTTTTCTTTCAAAGATTTTTTATATTTTTTTAGGTTTAATTTGGACGAAAACCGCTAATTCTAATTAAAACAAAAGTATTTTTTTTAATTATAGATTTTTCTTTTTTAAATATAAAAACTGACACACAAATTAATTATTGTAATGGGTTCCCTATTTCATGACGATCGTTTTGATATATAACAGGTATATATTTTATTGAACAGGGCGACTATGGTGACTGTTTTCGTTGGCGACTGCGTTTTTAATTTTTTTTTTTTTACACTTTTTATTTGGATTTTTATTATTATTTTTTTACTTATATATTAATTTATTTTTGACAAATAATATGTCCCCCAAGAGGTCATTAAAAGACCTCTGGAGGACATTTACTTTTTTTTTTTAACACTTTTTTTTTCACTGTTTCTACTGTAACTGGGGCATCCACAGGAGCCCCAGTTACAGGGGAAAACAGACCCCTGTGGGGGCATTGGACACAGGCAGAGCTGATCAGGGTCTCCTTAGACCCTGCAGCACTGCTGTGGCCCCGAGACACCCGGCGGTCACGTGACCGCAGGGACTAACACAGGAAGCGGCTCTGCGCTTCCTTCCTCCTCCAGCATGGCAGCAGGTACGTTCTCCTCCTGCACAGGAGAAGGCAGAAGCGGTAATAAACCGCTCCTGTCTTCTCCTCAGGGTCCCTGCTCTGTCTGTGAGCAGGGACCCGACCTGCTCCTGCTAGATTGAGGGAGCAGGAGCTTTAATTCCAGCGCTGATCAGCGCTGGGATTAAAGCGCTGCCTGCACGTGTATATACGTGCTATCTGCACGGGGCATGTGCAGATAGGACGTATATACACAGATGGCTGACGTCAAGGGGTTAACACTGCTTTTCTGTAGCTGAAGTTACATAGAAACAAAGGACAAATGGATCTGTTTCTTGATCTAAAAAAAGGAATGGAGACAACCGAAACAAGGCCCCATTTTCTCTACCATATGATATATGTTTGGCTACATTCACATCTCCGTTATGTCGTACTTTAATGTTTTGTTGATAAGAGCAAGACTTCAGGTTCGGATACTCTTTAAAGAGAGACTCTTAACTGATACTACAGCCACACTGCAAAGGAAGGTTTATAATATGATTTTATTAACTAGAAAAAGTAGTACATATAGCGATATAATGTCCTTTTGCACTTATCTATATACAGTGCCTTGCGAAAGTATTTGGCCCCCTGGAACTTTTCAACCTTTTGCCACATTTCAGGCTTCAAACAAAAAGATATAACATTTTAAATTTTTTGCGAAGAATCAACAACAAGTGGGTCACAATTGTGAAGTGGAACGAAATTTATTGGATCATTTAAACCTTTTTGTAATAATAAAACTGAAAAGTGGGGCGTGCAAAATTATTCGGCCCCCTTGCATTAATACTTTGTTGCGCCACCTTTTGCTGCGATTACAGCTGCAAGTTGCTTGGGGTATGTCTCTATCAGTTTTGCACATCTAGAGACTGAAATTCTTGCCCATTCTTCCTTGCAAAACAACTCGAGGTCTTTGAGGTTGGATGGAGAGCATTTGTGAACAGCAGTTTTCAGCTCTTTCCACATATTCTCAATTGGATTCAGGTCTGGACTTTGACTTGGCCATTCTAAGACCCGGATACATTTATTTTTGAACCATTCCATTGTAGATTTTGCTTTATGCTTGGGATCACTGTCTTGTTGGAAGATAAATCTCCATCCTAGTCTCAGGTCTTTTGCCACTAATCCCACGCCATTGGTATCTCAACAGCGTACCATAGCCCTTTCTTTTAGGAATCAGAATGGCGTAATGGGCACAGACACCCATGTCTATGTGACATGTCTCAGTATAGTTAGGTATTTCTCATTCAATGTCAAGGCATGTAATGCTGTGGTTCATTATTCCCTTCATAGCGACATGATACATACATGGTTACATAGGTTGAAAAAAGACCCATGTCCATCAAGTGTAACTTTTCTCGGATCACCTATACAACATTGGTAGACATAACCCTCAGTGCTACTTCCTATTAGATAAGCACCTAGCCCCTCTTTTGTAAGGCTGATCAGTGCATTTCTACCAATGTTTACTGGCTGTGGCAGTTTTTTTTCAGCAGTTTTCCATAATTGTATAAAAACGTTTGTGGTCATTTATTAACCCCTTAAGGACCCAGCCATTTTTCACCTTAAGGACCAGGCCATTTTTAGCAAATCTGACATGTCTCAATTTATGTGGTGATAACTTTAGAACGCTTTTACTTATCCAGGCCATTCTGAGATTGTTTTCTCGTCACATATTGTACTTCATGACAGTGGTAAATTTGAGTCAAAATATTTCATTCTTATTTATAAAAAAAATACCAAATTTACCAAAAATTTAGAAAAATTTCCAAATTTCCAAATGTCAATTTCTCTACTTTTAAAATACATAGTAATGCCTCCAAAAATAGTTGTGACTTTACATTCCCCATGTGTCTACTTCAGGTTTGGATCACTTTGAAAATTACATTTTATTTTTTTGGGACGTTAGAAGGCTTAGAAATTTAGAAGCAAATCTTGAAATTTTTCACAAAATTTCCAAAACCCACTTTTTAAGGACCAGTTCAGGTTTGAAGTCACTTTGTGAGGCTTGTATCATAGAAACCACCCAAAAATAACCCCATTTTAAAAACTACACCCCTCAAGGTATTCAAAACTGATTTTACAAACGTTTTTAACCCTTTAGGTGTTCCACAAGAATTAAAGGAAAATGTAGCCAAAATTTCCGAATTTCACTTTTTTGACAGATTTTCCATATGAATCATTTTATTCTGAGAATAAAGAAAGGGTTAACTGCCAAACAAAACTCAGTAATTATTACCCTGATTCTGTAGTTTACAGAAATGCCCCATTTGTCATCGTAAACTGCTGTACAGGCACACGGCAGGGCGCAGAAGGAAAGGAACGCCAGGGCAGATTTCACTGAAAAAAGTTTAAGTTGCCATGTCACATTTGATGCACCCCTAGAGTAGGAAACTCCAAAAAACTGACCCCATTTTGGAAACTACGGGATAAGTTGGCAGTTTTGTTAGTGCTATTTTAGGGTACATATGATTTTTGGTAGCTCTATATTACACTTTTTGTGAGGCAAGGTAACAAAAACTAGCAGTTTTGGCATTGTTTTTATTTTTTGTTATTTACAACATTCATCTGACAGGTTAGATCGTGTTATATTTTTATAGAGCAGGTCGTTACGGACGCGGAAATATCTAATATGTATACTTTTTTAATTTATTTAAGTTTTACACAGCACAAAAAAGCACAAAAAAAAAAATCACATTTTAGTGTCTCCATAGTCAGAGAGCTGTAGTTTTTTTATTTTTTGGGCGATTGTCTCAGGTAGGGGTTCATTTTTTGCGGGATGAGATGACGATTAGATTGGTACTATTTTTGGGGGCATCCGCTTTTTTGATCGCTTGGTATTACATTTTTTATGATGAAATGTGACAAAAAATGGCTTTTTTTAGACAGTTTTTATTTTTTATTTTTTACAGTGTTCACCTGAGGGGAGAGATCATGCTATATTTTTGTAGAGCAGGTTGTTACGGACGTGGCGATACCTAACATGTATACTTATTTTTATTTATTTAAGTTTTACACAATAATATCCTTTTTGCAACAAAAAAAATCATGTTTCAGTGTCTCCATAGTCAGAGAGCTGTAGTTTTTTTATTTTTTGGGCGATTGTCTCAGGTAGGGGCTCATTTTTTGCGGGATGAGATGACGATTAGATTGGCACTATTTTTGGGGGCATCCGCTTTTTTGATCGCTTGGTATTACAATTTTTGTGATGAAATGTGACACAAAATGGCTTGTTTTAGACAGTTTTTATTTTTTATTTTTTACAGTGTTCACCTGAAGGGAGAGATCATGCTATATTTTTGTAGAGCAGGTTTTTACGGACGTGGCGATACCTAACATGTATACTTATTTTTATATA
Source organism: Rhinella marina (assembly GCA_900303285.1). Lineage (NCBI taxonomy): Eukaryota > Metazoa > Chordata > Amphibia > Anura > Bufonidae > Rhinella > Rhinella marina. The sequence goes on along the minus strand of ONZH01007883.1, from coordinate 28,419 downwards.
TTTAAGTTTTATACAATAATATCATTTTTGAAACAAAAAAAATCATGTTTTAGGGTCACCATAGTCAGAGAGCTGTAGTTTTTTTATTTTTTGGGCGATTGTCTTGGGTAGGGGCTCATTTTTTGCGGGATGAGATGACGGTTAGATTGGTACTATGATTGGGGGCATACACTTTTTTGATCGCATGGTATTACATTTTTTGTGATGAAATGTGACCAAAAATGACTTTTTTTAGACAATTTTTATTTTTTATTTTTTACGGTGTTGACCGGGCGGGCTGGATGGATCATGTGATATTTTAATAAAGCAGGTTTTTACGGACGTGGCGATACCTAATATGTATATATATATATTTTTTTTCTATTTTTATGTGTTTCTTTATGGGGAAGGGGCTTTTTTTTTTTTGAAACTTTATTATTTTTTTTTTCTTTTATTTTTTTTGTTAAAACACTTTTATTTAACTTTTTTTTTTACATTTCACTTATGTCCCAGTAAGGGACTTTAACATTTCAGGGTCTGATCCCTGATTGAATGCAGCACAATACATCTGTATTGTGCTGCATTCAACTGTCAGCGTCTCACACTGTGAGACGCTGACCGTTGCCTAGGAGACCCAGCTCTGTGGCTGGGTCTCCTGGGCTTCCGTAGATGGGAGTCCCGATGCCTCTGGGCAAGGCATCGGGGCTTCCATCTCAGCCATCGGGCCCCCCCACCACCACCTCACGGGGACCCGATGGCTTTAAAAACTGCCGCAATTACCTTGTATGCCGCGGTCAGCGTGACCGCGGCATACAAGGGGTTAATCCACCGGCATCGGTGTAATCACCGGTGCTGGCGGATACAGCAGAGGCCCGGCTGTTAGTATCAGCCGGGCCCCTGCTGTAGATTGCGGCAGCGGGCAGCCAGCAGCACGTTAACCCTAGGACGAGAATGCTCGTCCTAGGGCGTTAAGTAACGCCATATTAGGATGAGCATTCTCGTCCTAGGTCGGCAACGTGTTAAACTGGTGTAAAGAAGAACTGACTTAACTGCCCATAGCAACCAATCAGATTACACCTTTCATTTTAGTCATCTCCTTTGGAAAATGAAAGGAGGAATCTGATTGGTTGCTGTGGGCAACTAAGCCAGTTCTACTTTACACCAGTTTGATAAATAACCCCATTTGTGTTTTGGCCATGTTTGTGAAAAACCGTGGTAAAAAACACAATGCAGCTATGATGCAGGCTCACTAACTGCTGACAATGTATCTGCTTTTACTACTTCTTGGGGTAGGTACTCCATGGTAGGAGAATAAGGCCTCTTTCACATGCCAGTGAATCACGAACATGTGCTGTCTGTGGTGCTTATGAACTGCTCACTCATCCATTGACTTTAATGTGTGTATTTAACACCAGTGGTTTTCCACAGAACATGGGTCTGTGGTGACACCATTGAGGCATGCCCTATTTTGCTCACGATTATGAATCCCTCACACAGATTATAATTAGGGATGAGCGAACCGAACCGTAACAAACCAGATTCGTTACGAACTTTGCAAAAAGTTCGTAACGAATCTGGTAACAAAAAAAACGGTAACGCAAAACTGTACTTTTTTCACAGAATAGACCAGGATACAAGGGATTATTGCTCCTATAATCCCTTGTATCCTGGTTTTCTGTGAAAAAAAAGATGTGTGACGTCACCCCACAGCCCCTGAAGTGTCTGAGCGCGCCGAGATCTTGTCAGTGCGTCGCCAGACATCAGAGAGAGAGGAGCTCCACATTAGTTAGAGAGAGAAAAGATATAGTTAGATAGATATTCAAACAAGTAGATAGATACAGGTAGAGATAGAGAAGAAATAGAAAGGGTTAGTGAGAGAAGCAGGAGAGAGGAAGAGAAAGCTAGATATAGAAGATAAGGTGATAGATAGGGAAAGAGGCTGAGAAAGCAAGAGATAAGTCATATAAATAAAAAAATTGTGAGATCTAGGGAGAGATAGGGTGATAAAAAAATAAATAGTGAGAGAAAAGAGTCAGGACAGGTAGCATTCCTGTCCCGTGACCGTACACGCTACATGTTGCTGCTCAGCTGGGTGCCGTCAACCCCGTTTAGCCGCAACAAAAAAAGTTTTTAAAAAAAAAAGTAAAAAAAAAAGTTATTAAAAAAGTTTAAAAAAAAGTTAAAAAAGTAAAAAAAGTTAAAAAAAAGTTATAAAAAAATAAATAAAGTTTAAAAAAGTATTAAAAAAGTGCATCATTTAATTTTCCCCCACCCAAATAAAAATATGTCCAAGCATCCTACTTCCAGCACTTCCTAGGCAAGGAGTGCAACAGCAGGCGGTGAGGGTAGGAGAAGTGGCAGCACCAGGCCCGGTGGCAGCCGGGGTAACAGGCATGGCAGCAGGGTGCAGCTACCCCTGACGGCCACTGGTCAAGTAAGAACCACACAGCCAGCGGTTCTAGATTAGCTTACCCAATCCTCCAGTTCCACCGCCCAAAGCTCCCAAACGAGGAGTCAAGCATCCACTGGATCATCCGACACCACCCTTACATGGGACGGTCAGCGAGAGTCCTCTGCCCCGTCCCCTGTTATTAGAATGCCACTCACCTTTGGGGCACCTTCTGCCAGGGAACTCTTGGCAAACCTTGATCTGCCCTTGGAGTCTCTACCACTTTTTAGTGATGAGTAGGAGGAGGAGGAAGTCCACCAAAGTCAGCGGGTGGAACGTAGTGAGACTCCAGAGGAGGTGTTGGCTGTAAGCAGTCAACAGAGCCAGGGAGGGGCATCCAGTGCCACACCTGATATTCTGTCCCAGCCACCGGAGGAAAGTAGCAGTGGTGCAGAGTTTGATGACGATGTCACTGATTGGACGTGGCGCCCTCAAGCAGCATCATCCTCATCATCAGGGGAGGAAATAGAGGTGCCACCAACGCAGCAACATCCCACTGTTGCAAGGAACCGAGGCACAAGAGGGAGGGGTAGAAGCCAAGCTACCAGGCAGAGATCACCCTCTCAAAGCCTTGGTCCTGAGAGGGCACGCTCAGGCAGCAGTGGCAGTCAACAGCCAGCAAGACCCCCCGTGGCTGTCAGCAAACCACGGTCCTCTGTCGTCTGGCAGTTCTTCCGCCTGGGGAAAGATATGCACATCGCTTTGTGCCTGCTGTGCAATGAGAGGGTCAGTCGTGGCAGGGGTGAGAATCTCGGGACAACATCAATGCGAAATGGAAAGGCAACACCAACAGGCCTGGAAGAACCGTGACCCCAATACCACCTCCTGTCAGGATGCACCATACACTGCAGATCCCATCATGCAGCATCCTCTCAGTGCAACTCAGGGCTCGTCAGCCTCAGGTGCCAGCACCAGCACAGTGTCACTACCATCTACACCGCTAATGAGGCAGCAATCCGTGACTGAGTCCATGGGCAGACGTCAGGTGTATTCCAGCAGCCATCCCATGGCCCAGAAACTGACCGGACACCTGGTTAAGCTGCTGGCGCTTCAGTCCCTGCCCTTCAACCTCGTGGACTCCCAGCCTTTCAGGGATTTCATGGCGTGTGCGCACCCCAGATGGCGAGTCCCCAGCCGCCACTATATCTCTGGCAAAGCTGTCCCATCACTGCACAGTTATGTGCAGAAAAAGGTGGGCGACTCATTGGGACTCTCGGTGTCCAAGAGTGTGCACCTGAGTGCTGATGTCTGGTCCTCAAATTATGGCCAATGGCAGTACATGTCTGTTACTGCCCATTGGGTCAACATCCTCCCAGAAGACCATCAGGAAGTTGGCCCATTCTTGCCACTGTCACCTCCACGGTGCTTTAGGGGGCCAGCAGCGGGAAGCACAAGTTCTGTCTCCACCACCTTGCAACCATCCGCCGCTTTGACAGCAGTCCAACCTGCCCTGGTGTCTTACCACCAATGTTAGGCCCGGCGCTCTCAGGCTGTCCTCCATTTGGTGAGCCTGGGTGAACGGAGCCACAGTGGGCAGGAGCTCCTCCGGACCATCAGGGAGGAGATCGATCAATGGCTGACCCCACGTCAACTAACGGTGGGAAGTGTGGTAGAAGACAATGGGAGGAACATTGTCTCTGCAGTGCAGCAGGGAGGGCTGAGTCATACACCTTGTATGGCACATGTGATAAACCTCATAGTGCACAGGTTTCTTCGATCATTTCCTGCACTACAAGACCTAATGAGGATGTCACGCAGAGTGTGCAAACACTTCAGCCACTCCTACACTACAAGGAACACCCTGCTCAGGATCCAGAGACAGCGCATTCTGCCACAACATCGGCTAATCTGCGACGTGCCAACACGCTGGAATTCTGCCCTCCATATGCTGGACCGCCTGTACGAGCAAAGGTCAGCCGTTACAGACTACCTCATGGGGCAATCAGGCAGCTTCACGCCACACTGCGACTTCCAAGTCACACACTGGCAGATGATGCGTGAAGTCTGCCAATTGCTGATCCCTTTTGAGGATGCGACTTTGTTTGTGAGCAGGCATGACTATGGGATCAACGACATCATCCCACTCGTCCATGTTCTGGAAAGTGCGCTGAACAACATCATCAGCGAGGATTCCCAGGCAACCACTCCAAGGCTGAACATCGCCTTGAGCCCAGAGATGGATGAAGTGCAGATGGAGGGTGAGGAGGAGGAAGATGTCCATGCCCAGCCATTCCACACACCGCCACCTGGCTTCTCTGCCTCTCAATCACAAGAGGAGATGGAGGATGAGGTGGTAGAGGAAGCGGAGGAAGACCCCAGCAGACCCTGGAACTATACCAAGGACAGTGGAGAGGAGAGGCGCTCATTGTCCTTGGTGCAGATGGCAAGGTGCCTGTGGGAGTGTCTCAGGAGTGACAGCCGGATTGTGGACATCCGCCAGAGGGACCAATACTGGCTGGCCACCCTGGTGGACCCTTGCTTCCGCCGCAAAATGGCTGAATTTTTTCCGCCATCAGAGAGGGAGGCAAAACTGGGGTACTACCGGGACCTACTCACCAGTCAGTTGGTCTCAACTTACCAGCGAGACCAGCCAGGTTCCCAGACAACATCCGCTCGGGGGAACCAGCGCGCTCCACTACCACCACCACTAGTGGAGGCGTGAGAAGTCGCTACAGCCTCCAATCGCTGATGAGCGATTTCATGCAGCCAGCTGCTGAAGAGGGGACACAACACCGGACTCATGGCGTGGACCAGCATGAGCTCACCCACCAGGTCACTGCCTACCTGGATTGTACCCTGCCCCAAAGTGTCACCGACCCCGTGCAGTACTGGGCAGAGAAACTGGACATTTGGCCTCAACTGGCAGAGTTTTCTTTGGCTCTGCTGTCCTGCCCAGCCAGTAGTGTTGCGTCAGAGAGGGTGTTCAGTGTGGCGGGTAACATCGTAACACCGCAAAGAACGAGGCTCTCTTGCCACAGTGTTGAGATGCTGACTTTTCTAAAGATGAATTGTGCCTGGATTACATTGGATTATACCACCCCCCTGCCTGATGTGAATGACTAAGTCATCAGTCACCCATCTTGCATGGCAATCCGTGTGTCCAAGAAACTGACCTTAATATCCCAAATATGTGCCCAACGTAAAAATCCATAATTTAACTTATTAAGTAATGTTCCCCCCTTAGACCCCAAATTTAAAAAAATCACCTTAAAAATTCCCTACTTAATTCGGATACATTTGAATAAACAGAACCCCATCTCCAAATTTAATGCCCATGGTGTGTTGGCCATTTAACATCTCCACACCAGCTTAATGCCTCACACCGGTGCACCATCCAACCCATACCCCAAGAACAGTACCATCCCTAAAATAATCCCCATGACTATGCTTCACAAAGTGGGGATTTCACCTTTTGTGAACTATAGCCATGGGGTTCTATCCCTGGCACCCGTGCCAAGGAACACTACTCACCGTTTTGTGAGCGGGTACTAACTGTTCTTGAGGTATTATGTTGATATCATGAGAGTAGTAAAATCTCGCACCGCAAATCCCGATAGGGTTCTTCTCTGTGCGAATGATTTCATGCCTCTCATGCAGTGACGCGTGGAATAAGGCTGTCTATGGGGTATATATCACGGAGGCTGCTGTCCTTCAACTGTGATATAAAAAACCTCCACAGTTAGTTACAGCAACAAACAGTTGCTGAAAGGCAGGTTAACTTGCCTTATTTACGGGTGCCTTTACAATGGGATGCTTTTTTGGGGTTCTCTGCTGCCTAAAATCCACAGCGCATCGTTGGCTGATTTTATGCCACCTTCAGTACTATGGGGCTGGACGCAAATACCCAGTTCAGCGCAGAACTGCGTATGTCCGGACGGCACCATAGTACTGAACGCCGTTTGGTGAACGGTATAAAAATGCCCTGTGGATTTTACTCAGCAGACCCGCAGCCACATGTGAAGGTACCCATAGGGTGAGGTTTTTTGGGAGTGACCAAAGAGAGGGCGGGAAGGTCACTCCCATACCCCATCAGGGGTTTTCCCCCTACCCACTTTAAAAGATAAGTCCAGGCAATTAATAACTTTCTGTGCCCTTACTTGAACCAGAAACTTATAAATTGCCCGGACTTATCCTTTAAAGGGAACCTGTCATCTCCGAAACACCCCCTGAACTAGAGTAAGTGTTGTATAGTGTAAGTGATGCTGAATCCGAATATGTACGTTTTATCTTCATACTTACTTCCATTCCGACGCTGTGCTCCCACAAACCTGCAGTAAAATGCACTCAGTGGACTCCGGTGCTCACTCACATAATGGAGAGGACTCAAAGAAGAGTCCACTGAGTGCATTTTACTGCAGGTTTGTGGGAGCACAGCGTCAGAATGGAAGTGAGTATGAAGATAAAGCTTACATATTCGGATTCAGCATCACTTACACTATACAACGCTTACTCTAGTTCAGGGGGGCTTCCGAGATGACAGGTTCCCTTTAAGCCAGCTGGTGACAGCACTAAAAAAACACAAAAGCATACATCCATTGGGTTGGGCGCTGCACTCGGTTAGGACATCAAACTGGTGTAACAAAGATATATATATATGTCTCGCCAACAGCCATAGGCCCAGATTCAACAGGTTTGACACCAGAGTAGTTGCGTCAATTTGTAAAGCGAGTGCCAGTGAGGTGTCCATTTCATGAAAATTGGACACGTATTTTTGGATAATGGAACTGGCGTAAAGCCTTCTTGAATCTGTGCCTTTTTAAATGTCCTTTATTCACCTCATGGATTCTGTGGGTGAGGTTAGCTGTCTATTTAACCGTATCCGTATCCTACTAGACTAGCTGTAATGTTACAGGGTTTTTTTTAACGTTGACTGTCCTGTGCTGAACTCTACATCAACATTTTGTCATGTATAAAAACTGATTTTTACAAGCGTGCATATTCTTAGCTTCCAACTTCAGTTCTCTGTACTAGGCCCTTCTGGGTCAAAAAGAATACTGCTCCTACTAATGCCCCCACCGTCAATTGTCTATTTGGAAACATACTGGGTGCAATCAAGAGCTGCTGAAGCTGCCTCCTCAACTTGTCTCTTCTCAACCATACTGGCCAGGGTGCTATCAAGTGCTGCTGCCTCCTCTTCCTCTGTCAATTGTCTCTTCTCAACCATACTGGCCTGGGTGCTATCAAGTGCTGATGCCGCCTACTCCTCCGTCAATTGTCTGTTCTCAACTATACTGGCCTGGGTGCTATCAAGTGCTGCCGCCTACTCCTCCGTCAATTGTCTGTTCTCAACTATACTGGCCTGGGTGCTATCAAGTGCTGCCGCCTACTCCTCCATCAATTGTCTGTTTTCAACTATACTGGCCTGGGTGCTATCAAGTGCTGCCGCCTCCTCCTCCGTCAATTGTCTGTTCTCAACCATACTGGCCTGGGTGCTATCAAGTGCTGCTGCCTCCTCCTCCTCCGTCAATTGTCTGTTCTCAACCATACTGGCCAGGGTGCTATCAAGTGCTGCTGCCGCCTCCTCCTCCGTCAATTGTCTCTTCTCAACCATACTGGCCTGGGTGCTATCAAGTGCTGCTGCCTCCTCCTCCTCCGTCAATTGTCTGTTCTCAACCATACTGGCCTGGGTGCTATCAAGTGCTGCTGCCTACTCCTCCGTCAATTGTCTGTTCTCAACTATACTGGCCTGGGTGCTATCAAGTGCTGCCGCCTCCTCCTCCTCCGTCAATTGTCTGTTCTCAACTATACTGGCCTGGGTGCTATCAAGTGCTGCTGCCTCCTCCTCCGTCAATTGTCTGTTCTCAACCATACTGGGTCCAATACAGTACTATTACAGCTGCTGGTTCCACTATCAAATGTCTGTTTTCCACCCTACTGGGTCCAAGGCAATGCTGCTGGTGTTGCCAACTTGCACTTTGTGTCCTATGTCCCGTGTAATCACTTACACCTTGGCTAATGCGTACCTGTTCTGGGGTGCACAAGGTCTAATTAAATGGTACGCCTGTCTGTCTTCTGACCTGTGATGTCACTGAGACCGCATCGACTTCAACGCAGCCTATTCTTGGGCTGGTGCCACGATCTACCGTGTGTTTTTGGTGCTCTGGCATGACATGGACTGCTCCAGTGGACATCTTCAATGCTGTCAAATGTTGTCGACTTGGCTGTCGACGACTATTTTTGCACTTTGATTTTTTTCACTTTTTTCATTGTAATAGCAATTGCAACTAAACGAAACTATACCCTATCAGACTCCCACTATTGTAGCTGCAATTATTCAGCTGTTATAGCAAGGTTCGTTTTAGGTTCGGTTCGTACGAATCCGAATTTCACGAAAGTTCGCCGAACCGAACCGAACTTTTCAAAAGTTCGTTCATCCCTAATTATAATCTATGGGTCTGTGAAAAACACAGACACAACACGAATGCCCTCCATGTTTGGTCAGTAGTTGTCATGGACCATTGGATTGGATGCTATGGAACTTAATCTTCAACCTAGCAGTGTTCATGGTATACGGATGACACTCGGAGTGCAAAAAACGGACACAAAGACCAAATACAGATCCTTCACAGACATCTTCACATATGAAGCACTAACATCTTGTCACAGATGTAATCACGGACATCTGAATGAGGCCAAATGCTAGCCATACACATTAGATAGCTGTCAGCTGAACGCTCGCTATCTCTCCTAACTACCCCATACATGTGCCTGCTCAGCCAGGGGCATGTGGCAACAAAAGATTGGGCGAGTGAGACCTAAAGCTGGCCATGAACATGAGATAACTGTCAGCCAAACACTTATTTGGCAGACAGCTTTCCTGATCCACCAATATACATGGGAGATAAATCTGCTGCCAGACCCAAGAACAAAAGGATCAGGCATGTTGAAATCCAACATCAGAAGGCCCTATACACATAAAATGAAATTGGCGGGATAAGCTTATATACATCTAATGTTTATGGCCAGCTTAAAGGGGTTGTCCAGGTTCAGAGCTGAACCTGGACATATCCCCATTTTCACCCCTCCGGCCCCTTTGACATGAGTATTGGAGTATTTCAAGCTTTGATGCTCTCCCTTGCTCTGCACTGCATCACGCAGGGCAAGAGCTTGTTTGTTTATATATTGACACTGCTAGGCAGAGGCTTCCGCCTAGCATTGTTGGCGGTGACATTACTTGCACTGATGGGCGGGCTTTAGCACTGCCCTAGTCGTTTTACAGGCTAGGGCAGCACTAAAGCCTGCCCATCAGTGCCGTTGACATCACCAGGCTCACTTCTAGGCGGAAGCCTCCTCATAGCAGTGCCCAAGGAGAGCTTGGTATGTCACCGGATCCACCAAAAAAACCTTTGCCCTGCGCAATTCATCACAGGCAAAGGAGAGAACTGGAACATTAAATGCCCTGATGCTCATATCAGAGGGGTTGCCTGGGTGAAAATGGGGATATATCTGAACCCAGACAACCCCTTTAAGCCATGGACAGCCAACTCTGGAAGCAACTTATCTCCTATAGGAAAAAAGGATTGATGATTCTTTCCTCTGTCATCATTTAGGAGGCTCCCATACATATTAGATCACTAAAATCAGAGTTTTCAGTTGACTTTTATTACACATACATGCTTTCAGAGCTGCATATGTATTTTTGCAAAATTGTAGGTAAAACAATTTCACCTAGAATTACATTTTAATATTTTAATATTTTAGCAGTCATTTTTTAAATGTCAAGCTAAATGACAAGATTCCAACTTTTTCTTGCCATTTTTTGATAAAATCTATCATTTTATATCAGAGAATTCCAGTGTCTCTTTCTAGTGTCTGTGCTACAGTTACAGGATGATGGATGCTCCTCTAAACAAGCAGAAAATTGCTGTTCATTAGGTTACTGAGCCAGACAAAATGTTTAGGATATATAGAGATCATTACATAAGGCCATGCACTGAGAGCATCTGACAAACATTCATACATCATGAAGAATAGATCGGCTACTAGTTACGTGGTTTCAGCTTTGTTCCCTACAGCATCAAATTGTAACTTGAATGCCAGATATGAGTCACGATCCTTGGATATCCATACAGAATCAATGTGAATATTATTTTTAGCATTGAAAAGAGCAATACTGTCATATGGACTGCTCTGTGAACTGAGGACCTCCCTGGTGTCTCTACTGGTTCACATCACAACCCCACCTAATCGTAGCACCAGAGGAACCTTTGTCTGCTCTCTTCAATTCCCATCTTATGCTAGGGCTACACGGTGACACGTGTCACGCAACTTATTGTCGCAGAAAAGTCGTGCAACATCTTTTAAATTATAGTCAATGTTGTCGCACTGTGACTGCGACACGACAGCCGCTAAAAATCCTCCCAACTTCGGATTTTTGTACAACTGTCCCGTCGCAGTCGCAGCATGTCCCAGTGCGACACCATTGACTACATTATAAAAATGTCACATGTCCCACAGTGTAGTTGTACCCCATTTGTCGCGAGACACATGTTGCCATTTAGCCCTAGCCTTATATGAGAGAGAACGGCTGTAGTATACCTGACTGAATTCCTTCCCCTTCTCTCTAAAATTTGTACCTGTCCTCATAATGTCACTATAAGGTTGAAAACACTGAGGTATTTTGTGTCGTTATTCAGCATTTTTGCATTTTTAGTGGTGTTTTTCACCCCTGGATTTTCAGATTTTTTTATTTGGTGACATGTCTCTCTGGGTTTTTATTTTCAAATGCATTTTTTCATTTTTTCAGATGTTTTTTATCCCATTCTCAGGTAAAAAAAAAAAACACTTAAGCACAAAACGGCATCCATTTATTTGTTTAAAAAAACACCACAAAAACAAGAATCCAAGAAACACACGTGGAATGGGAAGAAAGCACATGGTTTCTATGGGTTTTTTAGTGGTGGAAAAATGCTGGACCAAAGTCATGTGTGTACTGGCTCTAAGTTAATCGTTAAAAAGATTCTCTTTTAAGTTGGCAAGTTTTCTATTGACTTTGGTCTAAAAGGCAATATTTCAATTGGTTTTTATTAAAAATGTTCAACAGTTTAACCTCTGCAGCTTTCAGTTTCAGTACATCTACAAACTATTGCCTTCTGCCTCACACTGAATCCATTAGCTGCTCTGAGGACCCTTAGCTCTGAATTCCTGACAGCAAATAAACACTCATTATAGCTAAATTCTTATCAATCTTATACTGTATATAAACTGGCATGATTTAAAGGGGTTCTCCGGGCTTTTAATATTGATGACCTATCCTCAGATCAGCAGGGTTCTGACACCCAATCAGCTGTATAAGGAGACGGAGCGTGCAGTATGGACGTGCCGTCTCCCGTCTCTGTTCCTGCTCTGCTGTTGCTTTGCCATAGACATAGCAGCAGGAAGAGAGATGTGAGACGGCACGTGCATACTGCGTGCACCATCTCCAACGGGAGTCCCGGTGGATAGGTCATCAATATTAAAAGCCTGCGGAATCCCTTTGATGCAACTAAATACAATGAGGATTCATTATTAGATGATTTAATTTCTTTGTGACTGGGAAGTAATGTGTAAGGGTGAGATTTTGGATCTCTCTAGTAGATATAAACATTAATTATCCCTGCTGTGTTTGCCTCGGTTGCTAATTTTGCATTATAAAGCACAAACATAGTTCATTCATTGATGCAGTGGTATTGTGGGTAGTGTTCATTTACTGCAAAACTTTTTCTTTTTTTTTAATGCTAGAACTGCTAGAGATCATGTACAAGGAAGAGCTGTGTGCATGAGCCTGTATGACAGTGTAGCCTGTACTGGAGTGTACTATATGAGAAAAACTGGTTTCCAGGGGAAGAGATTTGTGAAGCACAGGAAGTAAAGATATATGATTCCTAAATGATGTTTGGGCAGGACAAGTTCATCTATTGGCATACCTCCCAACTGTCCCGGATCCAGCGGGACAGTCCCAGATTGCAGTGGCTGTCCCACTGTCCCGGTACGGGGGAGCTATGTCCCGGTCTCTGGCGTCCATAGGACGCAGAGACAGTTGCCTGTTGCAAGAAGAAGCAGACAGCCGGAATCGGCTGTCTGCTTCTTTCATCCTCCGAGTCCCCCCCTTGCCACCCTTCTCCTCCCCCCCCGCAGCTCTCTCCGTACCTTCTGCCTCATGTCTGGGCGGGGGGCTGGGCCGGCCATCAGTCATTATTGGCTCCGCACCCTCTAGACAAGAGAAGAAGATCTCCTGCTGGTGATTCTGCAGCTAGAAAAAAGGTAAGTATAAGGTTTTTATTTTTTTTTAACTTTCTGTGAGGGGACTGCACTGTGTTTATGATCCCTGTACTGTGACATCACTGTGTTTAATATCCCTGTACTGTGACATCGCTGTGTTTATTATCCCTGTACGGTGACATCACTGTGTTTATTATCCCTGTACGGTGACATCGCTGTGTTTATTATCCCTGTACGGTGACATCGCTGTGTTTATTATCCCTGTACTGTGACATCGCTGTGTTTATTATCCGTGAACTATGACATCCCTGTGTTTATTATCCCTGTACTGTGACATCGCTGTGTTTATTATCTCTGTACTATGACATCGCTGTGTTTATTATCCCTGTACGGTGACATTGCTGTGTTTATTAACCCTGTACGGTGACATCGCTGTGTTTATTATCCCTATACGGTGACATCGCTGTATTTATTATCCCTGTACTGTGACATCACTGTGTTTATTAGCCCTGTACGGTGACATCGCTGTGTTTATTATCCCTGTACTGTGACATCGCTGTGTTTATTAGCCCTGTACGGCGACATTGCTGTATTTATTATCCCTGTACTGTGACATCACTGTATTTATTATCCCTGTACTGTGACATCGCTGTATTTATTAGCCCTGTACGGTGACATCGCTGTGTTTATTAGCCCTGTACGGTGACATTGCTGTGTTTATTACCCCTGTACGGTGACATCGCTGTGTTTATTATCCCTGTACTGTGACATCGCTGTGTTTATTATCCCTGTACTGTGACATCGCTGTGTTTATTATCCCTGTACTGTGACATCACTGTGTTTATTATCTCTGTACGTGACATCGCTGTGTTTATTATCCCTGTACGGTGACATCACTGTGGTTATTATTCCTGTACTGTGACATCACTGTGTTTATTATCTCTGTACTGTGACATCACTGTATTTATTATCCCTGTACGGTGACATCACTGTGTTTATTATCCCTGTACTGTGACATCACTGTATTTATTTTCCCTGTACGATGACATCACTGTGTTTATTATCCCTGTACTGTGACATCACTGTATTTATTATCCCTGTACGGTGACTTCACTGTGTTTATTATCCGTGTATGGTGACATCACTGTGTTAATTATCCCCGTGCAGTAAGGGGACTGGGTGATTAGCTTATAGTGGGTGGAGTTAGGGGCGTGGCCTAGTGCTGAAAAAATTTGCCGCACAATATGTCCCTCTTTGTCTCTTTACAAAGTTGGGAGGTATGTATTGGCACTTATTTGCATCTGCCTATTACACTGGCCAATGTAAAGTATATGCAATCACTCCTCCCTATTCAGTTGTACTGATATCGGTGATGTGCTGCCGATAATTGAGCATCTTTTATACGGATTAACAAATGCAATCAGCCAAACGTTTGCATGTTTGCAACATAATTACACAGGCCAATTATAATGAACGAATGTATCTATGAACACTTATTCCCATTAATCCCTTACACGCACCAGGATGTACAGTTACGTTGCGGTGCAGTGTAAAGAGTATGGAGTGGGCTTAAGCGCTAATCTCTTTCCATACAGCGTGGGTGCCAGCTGTGTAATACAGCAGGCACCTGGCTGTAATAACTGGGAACTGTGATGAGACCGATCCAAGTCATTTAACCCATCAAATGCTGCAATCAATAGCGAATGCGGCATCTGTGTGCTTAGGTAGTAGAAAAGGGCTCCCTATGCCTTCCAATCAGAGGCCCCCTCAACAAAATTGCAGGGATATGATTGGTTACCATGAGAGCCTAGGGCCTCTGGAAAGTTCCCAGCACTGTCATGGATAACTGCCTGAAAAGCCATGCACAAGGCACAGCTTTTCAGGCAAGCAGAGCGTCAGAATCCCATAGACTGTAATAGTATTCAATTACAGTCTATGGAACAAGCAATCAGTCCACTAAGTGGACTAAAAATGACAGTAAAAAAATTTAAAAATAAACAACCCAATAGGCATGTAAATGTAGTTAGGATCCCTGCTGCTGCATGCGGCCCCTCCAGGGGTGGTGCATGCCAGAGACTGTCAAGGAATACCTCGTAGAGAAGAAGAAAAAAAGGTTCAAAACTGTGCTGCAAAGATAGGAATCCTTGAAGATTGCTTCATTGAGGTGCACAAACAACCCTTCATTAGGTACTAACCTCTTCAACAGGTATTTAACACAGAGCAGAAGAAAGTGTGTGTTACAGAGAACAAAGGAGAAGAAGTAGCTGGACATCGAAAGCGGAAATAGTGTGAGTCGCTAAAGCAGAAGAAAGAGCTAGGGACTGCAAGTAACAGCCAGTTAGTGTGAGAAGCAGCAAAGCTACAGAGGAGTTCAGCAAAAAGCAGGAGGCATGGAGTATAGAGTCAGTGCTCCGTGAAGAATTCCAGAGACTGTTAAAGGTGCTGCAAATTTGAGCACTCCAGTACATACGGTACCTAAGAGAGACTTGTTTTCTAAACTTGTTTCAGTTCTTTTACTATTGTCTGTGTAGCTGAAGTGTTCAAATGTAAGCAGTTATACAGTCATACAGCAACAAGAAAACCATTATTGTTCTACAAGTCTGGTGTCTGCAACATTCTCTATGATATTTTCAGCCATTCCCACCACATTACAGCAGCACACTTAGTACAGGTCTGTACACCATGTTTCACTATATGTTGCCCCCATACTGCATAGGCCATAGAAGCATTTCATATAATGGACAGTAGCTTTATAATACTGAATCAGATGGAGTATGCCACCATTGTTTTCCGTCACAGTCTATAGGTCATTCCAGCAGAAAAAAACTCACTCACTACATACTAAGGTACAATATAGGCCTCATGCATCTTTGTGAGCACTGTACTAATCAAAGCTTATATGGACATGTAAAGGTATATTCACATGCAGCAGACTTGTTGCAGAAATTTATGTGACTAAAAATCAGTTCCCTTCATCTGAATGCGGGTGTGTAGTAGGCAACCACACAGATTTCTGCAAGCCCCCATTCAGAGGCATTGATCATAATAATGTTCTGTACATATACAGTGATGGTAGGCTAGGTTCACATCTCCATTTCCTAACTCCAGTTGTCTGTCTCGTAGAGGAACAGTCTACTGGAGTTCCCATATCCGGCATAGCCAGGCACCACCAGATCCCCAGTCACTATAATGGGATCCGGTAGGGGTCCAGACGGTTTCCAGTATAAATTAAGACTTTGTACCTGAGAAATACCACTGCATGCAGTCGTAATTCTCCGCTAGAAAGCTGGCATTTATGCCGGAAACCTGCTGGATCCCATTAAAGTGCCTGGCTATGCTGCATATGGTAACTCCGTCAGTCTGTTCCGTTAGACTACTGCAGTTTGAGAAGAGAGATGTGAACAAACCCATAGGCATAATAGAATTTATTAGAATTTACCCTGACATAACAGAGAACAGGGAGACAGAACACCAGAGACCACGATGGTGGCGTGCACAAGGATGACTTAATCAGATTGATTCTATGAGAACTGTGCAAAAAGTTCTGCATATCCCAGCATTCTGGACTCCTGTGAGCGGAACATAGAGGATGTAGGATGATGAGAATAACCTGGAAATATTCGAGTCCTGAGCAGGGTTATGTTTTAATTACTGACACCTCTCATTACTGTCACAGAAGAACTCCTTCATGCTTCCCTGTAACCAGTATAATTATAATTTAATAATACATGAGCTGCAGAAGGTAGAAGAGCTCTGATAAAGAAAACAAAGAAAATAATTTTCCACTCATTTTGCAAACAAATTGGCCGTATACTCAGGACCAGATTTATATGGAAGGAGCCTACAGGTACAGAACGCAATGTCCATTAGTTTTTATTAGTAGGACATATTTACAGCAGAAAACTGTTCTATGAATAATTCTTAACCAAATTTGAGATGATCTGGTTTTCAGACAGGACACTAGACTCAGAAAGAACCTCTGATGTAGTCACTAGCTGCCCATAATGACGTTTATTGTGAATCTGCATGGTAAATATGGGAGCTACATAAAAACTACTATTATAACTAATATGTAAGCACATTTTGATGTATATTCTTCTTCAGACCTGAAAAATCCCATGAAAACAGTAATAATTTGGACTTGCTGAAAAAAATTATGCTTTAATATATGCAAATGAGCCTCTAGGTGCAACGGGGGTGTTGCTGTTACACTTAAAGGCTCTGCTCCCTCTGCAACTGCCACACCCTCTGCACTTTAATTGACAGGATGAGGTAGTATACACGTGATCATGTCTGGCCCTGTCAATAAAAGTGACGAGGGAGTTGCAGTTGCAGAGATGGAAGAAAAAGTCCTTCACAATGTAGTTTTTCTTCCATCTAAAATAACGGATATCCGACAGAAGTGGCTAAGGCTACTTTCACACTAGTGGCAGCACGGATCCGGCACCTAAAGGGTGCCGACGGATCCGTACTGAACTGATACATGTGTGGAGCCGGAGCAGCGCTCCGGCCCCACACATGTTGACACACACATTGGAATAAGACACAGACAAACATACATACATACACACACATACATACATACATACTTACATACTCCAGCCAGGGACGCCGGCAGAACGTCTTCACGCGCCTCCTGCGCGCAGTGATGACGATTCCCCACAGCGCCCTCTGCTGGGCGCAGTGGGGAAACGTCATAGCTGCGCGCAGGAGGCGCGTGAAGACATGCTGCCGGCGTCCCTGGAGTATGTGAGTATGTATGTGTGTATGTATGTATGTCTGTCTGTCTGTATGTATCTATCTCTGTAGCCGGATCCGGAATGACCCCCCATTGCAAGTCAATGGAGGACAGATCCGGATTACCAAACGGATCCGTCCCCATTGACTTGCATTGGGGGTCATTCCGGATCCGTCTTGGTGCGGATGCCTGGACCGGAGAGAAATGTTCCCTGGTCTGAAGACGGAACGGAATGCATTCAGGAGCATTCTGTTGTCTTCAGTTCAGTTTTGTCCCCATTGACAATGAATGGGGACAAAACTGAAGCGTTTTTTTCCGGTATTGAGCCCCTATGACGGAACTCAATACCGGAATTTAAAAACGCTAGTGTGAAAGTAGCCTAAAACAGATGCAAAATGAGCATAAAAGATGCTCAAAATAAAGGATACTTTTTTATTGTTGTTGTTTTTGTTTCTTTTGACGGATCAAAAGGATAGAAAACAAAACAATGATATGATGAACCTAGCCAGATAAAGACAGATAAACTTATGGGGGTCATTTACTATGCTGAAATAGGCCTAAATCTGGCGTATTTCAGGCGCAGGTGTGCGACTTCACCCCGCTAACGCTAGGTCTAAAATTGTGGGTGTGGTGTGGGCGGGGATGGGCCGGCAGGCACGTCTCATTCATCATTTTCAACGCCTGATTTACGCATATAAAATTGTCTAAATGTAAGACAGTTCGGAAGCTGTCTTGCAGTTAGAACTGGAGCTGGATACGCCAGCTATGGGCCTTTATTAAGGATGGCGTCTGAAATGCCGGTCTTAATAAATGTGCCCCTAAGTCCTTACATATAACAGTCAGGAGTGGATGCTGGAAGTTGTAATTCACCTTCTATGACAAGGACAGGGTCCTGTATAGCACAGTGTACCAGAAAAGTAAAATGGAGCCGCCCTCTCCTAATATCCAAACAAGCAGCTCATTCTGATACAGACAGAGGGCAGTACAGGACACATAGTACCGCACTGTACTGTAAAGAGAAGCTGCTATGCACGCAGTACAGGTGGTTTACTGCAGGAAAGGCCATGGTGATTGGTTGGATCCGAGTCTGAGACATTGTATGTTGAGTCTAGTTTTGACTTACAATGGCCCAGGAAAGACTATTATATTTTGAAATACTTTATCCTGAAGTCATTGTGCAGCGAGCCCAGGAGGAGCCAGAGCAGAGGATGGGAATAGTAGTGGCTCTGGCTGTCACAATCACAGTGGCTTTCCCCACAATGTCACTTGCTAGGGCTGTGTAGTGAAGGGAGGGCAGACCTTTTCTTCCCCGGGTCACACCCTGCATCTGGGGCTCCTGTCTGATGTTATCTGGGGTGCCTGTGATGTTAAGTGTTTGGGTGCAAGGCAGGGCATGCAAAGTGCAATGGCCGGTGTATGGTGTAGGAGTCAGAAAATGTCGAAAGGTAGTAGAATAAATTTCTCTCTAGTACAAAATGGGAGTTTTAGTACATCCAACCATAGCAGTCACAGCTCCAACTGTACATAGTGTAATTCTCTCCTAGATGGTGATGTATAGATTAAAGCAAGGATGGGAGTTACGACTCTCTTTGTACACTATCTTGCTAAAGTCTCTCTCAGCAGAATCTATGACTGCCAACAGTACCTTGGCAATAATGGCTGTAGTATCCACTGGAGGATACAGGGTCTTGAAGACACGTCTGGCTGTAGTAACAAGTAACCTTGGTGACTCCTATGCTTGGCCATGCAGATTCCACATTCTCTTTTATCTTCCTCTCTCTTTCTCTCCTTCCCTTTCTGAAGATTTCAGAGATCTATTAGTCCATTGGGACAGGAGCATCAGGGAAGAGATTACTCACTGGGGTGTCGGTCATGTGTTATAAGGGGGTAGACACCCATGGGTTATAGCATGATAGACGGAGTCTCCACCCCATTTAGGCTAGTGATGTTTGTTTACTTTTTATGCTGTACGTGGTTTCTTTGTGTTAACGTATATTTAATCACTTCGTAAATATATTTATTCACGTAGCCTGCGTAAACTTATTCATTCTCAAATCTTTCTAATTCACTTTACGTTACAAAAACCATTTGCAGATACCCCCTGCTCTAGGGTACTGCAATTGTATCTTGAGGGACCACTGTAAGTGAAATAGAATTTAAAGTGTAACTGTCATGTTTTCATTAAAAAATAGCACATGTTACTGCTGCTGCAGCATTATGCATAAAGCAGTTCTTCAAATACATGCATAAAGTTTCTTCACACACCACTGTTTTCCTTAAGCGTTTCCCTTAGTTACCGCAGTTTTGAAGCCTACATTATGATAATTTTCTCAAGATGGCTCCTCTGCCAGTTCTCTGAGGCCAAAACTGCCTTCCCTCACTTCACATGCACACTTGCTGTAGCTAGCAGTTTCCTGCCAGACAATCAGATTGGATTACTGAGACACACCTCCACACTCTGAAGCCTAATACAGGCATGCACTGTGGAGGACCGACCCTCTGTCTTCTGTTTACACTAAAGGGAAGACAGACAAACCATAGTAACAGTCTTTTATGGGACCAGTGGAAAGGGACAGGACACATTAATGAAAGCTGTTATTATATGGTAATTACAGATCTTTTGACAATTATTGACAGACTAACTCAGATATATATGTCTAGCTCTAATAAATAGAGATGAGCGAACGTGCTCAAAACGAGCACTGTACCGCTCGGCTCCCCTACGCTCGCATGGGCGCAGGCAGCTGCTTCCGTCCTCCTCAGGAGGATGGAAGCGACTGCCTGCGCCCATGCGAGCGCAGGGGAGCCGAGCGGTACAGTGTTCGTTTCAAGCACGTTCGCTCATCTCTACTAATAAACTAACAAATAAAAAAAAAAATATTAAACTTTCCATTTTAAGTGTCAGAGAGAGGGGCTGCAGACTCATCTCCCATTGGAGAGCTCCTCTGATGGATTTAGCACAGAACAGAAATGAGCAGTCATTGTACTGTATTACATGCATCCTCTACAAGCCAAACAATAGAACATTTTTAATGAAAGGCAACGTCATATATCTTTTATTTATACACAGAATGCAATAATAATGAAGGGTGTCCATAGCCTTTCAAATGCACATTGAAATGAGATTAAATCGTCCTCTTTCAAAGTTCTTCAAAACTATTAGTGAATTCTTGTGTGATCATTTTTTCTAAAAATGGAAGAGGAGCCCAATTACAAGAGATCTTTCTGAGAACTTAACCACAGGAGACAGTTCTCTCTAGTTAACAGTTCCATTCCAGTGGTACACCATTATTAGCATGCATTCGTGTTATGGGAGAGGGAAGGTTGCACACATTCATTTGCACAGCTGGGCAGCTTCCTCTTTTGCAGTCTTGTATTGTACACATACAGATGATTATATGGAACTTATGTCAATGAATGTTTCCTTATTACCTTATGACAAGCAAAGCGGACTTCCCAGAACAGATTTTTAACCTTGACAATTTCAATTGATATCACAGTATTATCTAAAAAGAGAAACAAAAGGGCTCATGCAGGTGCATTACCTGGGCATAATGGAAAGAAACTCAGTGGTTCAGGTGCTTATCAAATGGAATTTTGCAGTGTCAGACACAACTGTGGTATTGTCACGGATCAGCGGGTGTGAACCCACTGTGCCTCGTGCCCTACCCCCTCTAAGGGCGTTTTCTAAGTGAATCCCTCATTCTTCACAGTATCCCTGATAGACTTTTCCTAGAGGAACACCAGGTCACTACCTCTTGAGGAGGATTGACACACGAGGCAGCTGGTCAGGCGGACCAGACAGTACCAGAGGTACAGAGATAGTCAGAAGGCCGAGTCGTTACCAGGAGCAAGAATGCTGGACCATAGGATTAGGCAGAGGAGAAGTCAGACAGGCAATGGGACAGAGCAGGTGGCACAGGTACAGGTTACGCAATCCAGGTCAGCAACAGGAGAGTCTATGCAAGCAGGCAGGGATCAAACAGGTAGCAGAGTCCAGGAACACAAGTACGGGTTGGGTACACAGAAACACAAGCAGATAAATCAGCAACCTTTGCAGAACACAAGGAACTTGACACTGAGGCTGATCTGAGAAGGGGGCTCTGCTACTTATACAGGAGGGATAGGATTGGTCAGCGAGGTTGCATGATCTAACCCATAAAGCACAGGAAGTGATGCGAGCCGGCCCTTAAGGAAGAGCTGCAGAGAAGAAGCAGCAAGCATGCTTTGGCCAGGGCTGAAGGGAAACTGTGGAGTGGATCCCAGAACAAACAGTACCTGCAAGGACAGAGCCCAGGACTGCAGCGGAGAATGAGGAAGCACAGGCAGCAGATCAACGCTGAACACGGCGCCCAGGACCGTGGCGGTAAGCAGGAGAACAGCACCGCACAGCCGCTGCTGTTACAGGTATTCACATGGTATATTAGCCCACCATAGGCATGACAGTGGGTTATCACTCCCTCTAGACCAAGATGATCACAGTATATTCTGGATAAAAAAAATAAAAAAATCGGCCTGATGAATAAAGCGGAATACTTCTAAAGGCGTAGCATTGTCTATAGGTACTTTATTGTCTTTCAGGTACTCCTGTACCTCTATTTTTTTAGTTTGCATTTTTTATCTAATTGATATCACAAGCAATCTATTCAAATAAGGTTAGAATCCAGTATTGCCACATAATTTGGAAGAGTTTGGCTGAAATAACTATTTGTTTAAGGCCCTTTGCAGACGAGCGGGAGACACGCGCGTCTCCCGCAACGCATCTGCAGGGCTGGACTCCCGGCACTGAGGGGATCGCATAGCATCATATTGGTTTATGATGCTATGTAACCCTTACAGTACTGGAATGTAATGGATAACAGTGACATAATGCTGCTCCTGCTCATCTGCAAGGGGCCTAAGGGGTTAATGTCCCAATCAAATTTAGTTATGTTTAGGACCAGATCATAAGTGCAATGAAGTACTGACAGGTATGTGGCCTCTGATGTCCACATGACCATGACGTCAATCACTAGAGACAGCAGTGACATCGGTATACCAGATATTATCTCAAGTTCACAAAGACCGATTGGGACAATCTGAAAGGCATTTCATAGTTTTATCCACATACAGCTCTTTTTCGAAATGTCAGAAAATCCCTTTAACGTGTACCTGTATCTTAAAAAAACTTTTGATCTGTCATAGTGACACATCCAAGGTTTTGATTGGTGGGGGTTCAATGTCTAAAAATGTGGCTGATCACCAAAGATAGAATCGCTCCTGCAGAGAGTGTCTCCTCGTTGCTAGAGATGGATTGGAGATGGCTCATGGACTTTCTATTGAGTCTGCATGAGTGCGTCTATCTTCTCTTTTAACTTTTAGTGGGGGTCTCAGCACTCAGACCCCCCTCCAATCATAACCTTTGATATGCTATAGTGTTAAGTACTTGGACACTAAGGCCCCATTCAGACGGCCGAAATACTACGGCTGCCGCCAGGCGTGTGTTCCGCAGCGCTGCGGAACACACGGCCAGGCGCCCCATTCAAAATGCCTATACTTGTCCGTTCATGCGGACAAGTATAGGACATGCTGTATCTTTTTATGCGGAGCCGCGGCACGGAGCTGGCTCCATGCCGCGGCTGCCCGCTCCCATAGAAGTGAATGGGGCCGCATCTTTTCCGCTATATTGCGGAATAGATACGGCCCCATTCATACAGTCGTGTGAATGGGGACTTAGAGGGAGATTTATCAAAAGTGGTGTAAAGGAAAACTGGCTTAGTTGCCCATAGCAACCAATCAGATTCCACCTTTCATTTTTCAGAGCTCCTTTGGAGAATTAAAGGTGGAATCTGATTGGCTGCTATGGGCAACTAAGCCAGTTTTCCTTTACACCACTTTTGATAAATCTCCCAGTAAGTATAGAATGGCTGGAGTGATTCTTTAACATCATGAATGGGGAGCAGAGCTCCTGACCCTTCTGTCCAGGTTAGTAGCAATTTCAGTCCTAAGCTGGTGAAATATTTTCATTTCTATACTATAGAAGCAATACTAACATCCCTGTATGAATACATTTTGGGTGGGGTTCCATAGAGCTCTTCATACGCTATACACTGAATATTTGGCTGTGTGAATACTGCATTTCCTGATTTGCTTGCTGCGGTATGCCAAGAACAGATGTGGAGGACACTGAGATATGCTGTGAATGAGATATGGGAAGGAATTGAATAAAATACACAGCATGTGGCCTAGCCGCTCTGCGCTCAGATACTAGAAATCTGTTCAGCATATAAAGTGCTCTGTGTCATGTATAGCTACTCCGATATGACCCCATTTTTTATAATGGTTTCTTATTTCTGTAGCCAAAACTGGAAAAAGAAATATTTTAAAATGTGACAAACTCTGTTTGAAGAATCAGTGTACGTCATTCCCGATATTTCTGCGGTGCTGAGAGACAATAGCTGAAATATTAAAGACAGACCAGATAGATCTTGGTGAAATGGTATATTTTTCCATTGATTCATTTTCCAAATTCATAGTCACAGGGAAAAAAAAGTCATCCTGAAGCACTCTAGAAGCAAAACCTGAAAAAGCGAAAGGTATAACTGCCACTGTGTATTTGATGTGTCATTTATCAAACTGTGACAAACTGTGACAAGTAACCTTCCTATCCAACTGTTCATAGACACATAGCTGTGGTTCACCTGATTAAAAAGCTGTTTTTCTTTTGTTGACCTGAGGCTTCGTTCTCGAGTTATTATACCTTTTCTTAATATGCAAATTAGGCCTTTGGTGCATGAGGACGTCACCATTGCTCTTGTTGCACCCAAGTGTCACTTCTTTTTGTCATCAGCCCCTCCCTGCCTGGTTCTGTCACTCACAGCAGAGAGGGAGGGACAGTATATATGTACAATCACTGCAGGAACTATACTCTACAATAGATGGTAATGCTGCCATCCTCTATGCAATACACCATTATGGCTGAACATCCTGACAGGAATAGGTCGTTGGATTGCATCCCTACACCCCATATCACACAGAAGATCGCAGAATTGCTAGCCAAAAAAAAAAAATTGGAGAAACCCTAATAGCGCCAAATTGCATCAAAGTTATGCCTCAAGATGGAGAGTTGCTGACTAGAGTTGAGCGAACGTGCTCATAACGAGCACTGTACTGCTCGGATCCACTGCGCTTGCATGGCCGCAGCCATCCGGATCCGTCCTCCTCACCCGACTGCAAGTCAGTGGGGACGGATCCTTTTGGTATGACACACTCGTGTATCATACCAAACGGATCCGCCCCCATTGACTTACAGTCAGGTGAGGACGGATCCGGATGCCTGCGGCCATTCGAGCGCAGGGTATCCGAGCACTACAGTGCTCGTTACGAGCACGTTCGCTCAACTCTATTGCTGACACATTAGTAAATTTGACCTATGTTCTTTCCTCGCTTCTTCTGCCTTGTAAACAACACCATAAAATTCATGCATTTTTTGAGGTAGGGGTGGGGGTCGCGTTTTTTTAGTCACA
Organism: Rhinella marina; assembly: GCA_900303285.1. Taxonomy (NCBI): domain Eukaryota; kingdom Metazoa; phylum Chordata; class Amphibia; order Anura; family Bufonidae; genus Rhinella; species Rhinella marina. The sequence continues at coordinate 3,548 of ONZH01007883.1, read as the reverse complement.
AAACATTTTTCTATCTAGACTTTTTTTTCCTATAGAGCAGTCTATAGAGCACACCCATCGAATGCTGCAATATGGAAAAAAAAAGCCAATGGACAATAAATAGCAGGAAAATATCATAAAACGTCACATAAAAGAATGGAAATGTTTGTAGGGTGTTTTATGTTTTACTATTGCCCAGCATGTAATATTTCTTGCAAAACAACAAACAGAACATAGTGTGACACCATCCTTAGGGTTATAAGAAAAAGCTACCGCAGTTTTTGATGCAGTTATTTTTTTTAGCCAAAACCAGAAGTCGATCGAGCAGGAAGGAGAAGTATTTCTGACCGTGGCCAGACAAACTGCATGACAAACTGCCATAGAAGTTTTTGTTCATTTGCTTCTTCTTTTTTTTTTTTAGCAAAACCAGAAAGATATTACATGCTAGCGGATAGGACATTGGTAACATATTTTTTGCCAATTTTGTTAAATTGCAGCATGCGGATCCACAAAAAAAACGGATGGCGTCCGTATGGTATCCGTTTTTTTTGCGGATCCATTGTAACAATGCCTATCCTTGTCCGCAAAACGGACAATAATAGGACATGTTCTGTTTTTTTTTGTGGGCTACGGAATGGACATACTGATGCGGACAACACACAGTGTGCTGTCAGTATTTTTTACGGGCCCATAGAAATGAATGGGTCCGCATCCTATCCGCAAAAAATGCGGATCAGAGCCCGCAAAATATACTGTCGTGTGAAAGATGCCTAAGGGTGTTGTTTTTTTCACACTTTTTCCTACAGACTTCTCTATAGCAAAAAATGTTTAAAAACAAAAAATTGGGGGTCATTTATTAAGACCTGCGTTTTAGATATCGGTCTTTATAACCCCTGTACTGACACTGGATCCGATTAAGTTATGTACAGGCACTGGCCTAACTTTAGCGCATCCACTGCTGGTTTAAATCTACGCCAGCTACCTTACTGGCATACAGTGCCTTGCGAAAGTATTCGTAGAATCCACCTGTGTGTAATCAAGTCTCCGTATAAATGCACCTGCTCTGTGATAGTCTCAGGGTTCTGTTTAAAGCACAGAGAGCATCATGAAGACCAAGGAACACACCAGGCAGGTCCGTGATACTGTTGTGGAGAAGTTTAAAGCCGGATTTGAATACCAAAAGATTTCCCAAGCTTTAAACATCCCAAGGAGCACTGTGCAAGCGATCATATTGAAATGGAAGGAGTATCAGACCACTGCAAATCTACCAAGACCCGGCCATCCCTCTAAACTTTCATCTCAAACAAGCAGAAGACTGATCAGAGATGCAGCCAAGAGGCCCATGATCACTCTGGATGAACTGCAGAGATCTACAGCTGAGGTGGGAGAGTCTGTCCATAGGACAACAATCAGTCGAACACTTCACAAATCTGGCCTTTATGGAAGAGTGGCAAGAAGAAAGCCATTTCTCAAAGATATCCATAAAAAGTCTCGTTTACAGTTTGCCACAAGCCACCTGGGAGACACACCAAACATGTGGAAGAAGGTCAGATGAAACCAAAATCAAACTTTTTGGAAACTTTTTTTATGTTTGGTGTAAAAGCAACACAGCTCATCACCCTGAACACACCATCCCCACTGTCAAACATGGTGGTGGCAGCATCATGTTTGGGCCTACTTTTCAGCAGCAGGGACAGGGAAGATGATTAAAATTGATGGGAAGATGGATGGAGCCAAATACAGGACCATTCTGGATGAAAACCTGTTGGAGTCTGCAAAAGACCTGAGACTAGGACAGAGATTTATCTTCCAACAAGACAATGATCCCAAACATAAAGCAAAATCTACAATGGAATGGTTCAAAAATAAACGTATCCAGGTCTTAGAATGGCCAAGTCAAAGTCCAGACCTGAATCCAATTGAGAATATGTGGAAAGAGCTGAAAACTGCTGTACACAAAACACTCTCCATCCAACCTCAAAGAGCTTGAGCTGTTTTGCAAGGAAGAATGGGCAAGAATTTCAGTCTCTAGATGTGCAAAACTGATACAGACATACCCCAAGCGACTTGCAGCTGTAATCGCAGCAAAAGGTGGTGTAACAAACTATTAATGCAAGGGGCCGAATAATTTTGCACGACCCAGTTTTCAGTTTTATTATTACAAAAAAAGTTTAAATGATCCAATAAATTTAGTTCCACTTCACAATTGTGACCCACTTGTTGTTCATTCTTCGCCAAAAATTTTAAATGTTATATCTTTTTGTTTAAAGCCTGATATGTGGCATAAATGGCCCAGGGGGCCGAATACTTTCGCAAGGCACTGTATATTTAGAAAATTTTCTACACCTAAAACAGGCATAGAAAATAATAAATCAGACTGCCCTGGCGGCCCAATCCCTCTTTTAGACCTGGTGTGAACGGGGAAAAATTGCAGCGCAAATAATCTTTGCACCGCAATCTGCGACTGATAAAAAATGCTTATGGCAGCTTTTAAAGCAGATTTTTTAATTAAAAAAGAAGGAAAATTATAAAGACTGGTACGTTTCATCTTGTCTATATCTACTTGAACTGCTGGTGTAGATAACTGCATCATAAACGGCACCAAAAACTGTGCAATTCTAGCCTCAAAAAGTTTTTGAATCTGAAACAGAACTTTGGTAAATACAACAGTAGTGATACCCAATTCTCTCTGGACCAAATTTATGAAAATTGTGGGTCAGAAAATGTTTAATGTCTTTTTACTGGATAACCTGATTTATATAAGTATCTGTTCATCCTTCTGAACACAAATCTTTATCCAAATATAAAGCTGTCCTGGTGATACCTTAGCATGCTAGGTTGAAGGTAGCACAGTAGGATGCCAGTATTGGGGTGGGGAGACAGGTGAAATTTCAAGATTAACACTCTGTCTGAATATCTATTTCTTCACCATTTTGTAATTCTGGGTTCTGTTCAGTGCTGTCCATTACATGCAATGAAATAAAAGAAATCTAAGGGCTCATGCACACGACCATTGCTTGTTTGCGGTCTGCAAAATTGGCGGATCCACAAAACACGTATACCGGCCATAAGTGTTCCGCATTTTGCGGCCCATAATTGAACAGTCCTACCCTTGTCTGTAATAAATACAAGTATGGGATATGTTCAATATTATTGCAGATGCAACAGAACAGACAAACAGATGCAGACAGCACATACAGAACAAAAATCTGCAACACAACATTATTTACGCTGCGGAATGTAAATTTTCGCAGTGGAATACAATGCAGGGATAGACACTGTTCAGGCCCTTAGGATAACATGGGGGAAGTCTTGTGATGGAAAATTCGACCTTGTGTGAGTGCATCCTTACACACCTAACTGACTAATTAAACCGATATGGCTGCTGCCAAGGAGATAAAAAAGTTGAGACCGTTTATGATGTCATTGTCCCTGGATGCTCAGGGGCTCCATTGTGACATTCGCAGTGTTCTGTCTATGGACATTTTCAAGGGGGCTGCCATACTGATTTTTAGATGCTGCCACTTTGATTTGCACTTGGACAGGCCTGTGAGTCCAATGAATTAGCG